>CAUYRH010147027.1:0-10308 GCA_963574655.1 Perodicticus potto | reverse complement strand
GTGAAGCCCATCGTGTACGGTCCATCCCACATCTCTGTACATGTCCTGCAGGTGGATGGGACATCCTGTCACTGTAGTGAAGCCCATCATGTACGGTCCATCCCACATCTCTGTACATGTCCTGCAAGTGGGTGGGGCCTTTTGTCATTGTAGTGAAGCCCATGGTGCATGTTCCATCCCACGTCTCTGTACCATGTCCTGCAGGTGGATGGGGCCTCCTGTGACTGTTGTAAAGCCCATGGTGCATGGTCCATCCCACATCTGTGTACCATGTCCTGCAGGTGGATGGGGCCTCCTGTGACTGTTGTGAAGCCCATGGCGGATGGGGCATCCTGTCATCAGCAGCTTAGAATGAAACTTTTATTTCTTGATGTTTCACATCTTACTTGAATGAGAAAGTTAATTAACTTTACTGTGACCCACCTTCTCTTAAACTAGTGTTTTAAAAGAGTTCTGTTTCCACAGAGAGGTTCGCTGAGCAGAGTATAGCTGTGTGAGATCTTGAAAGCAAGTGTGAATCTAAAGTTAACTGTCTAGAAATGCCGTACCTAGGTGACCAGACAGCCAGCGAGAGTAGCTGACTGTTAAAGTACCAAAGCATTCCTTCTGTGAAGAACACAGCACATCAACAATGTCAGAAGTCAAGGGTATTTTATAGACTACTATTATAATTTTATTTATTTATTTATTAATTTTTGGTAGAGACAGAGTTTCTCTTTATCACCCTAGGTTGAGTGCCGTGACATCACACAGCTCACAGCAACCTCCAACTCCTGGGCTTAGGTGATTCTCTTGCCTCAGCCTCCCGAGTAGCTGGGACTACAAGTGCCCACCACAACGCCTGGCTATTTTTTTGTTGTTGCAGTTTGGCCGGGGCTGGGTTTGAACCCGCCACCTTCAGTATATGGGGCCGACGCCCTACCCACTAAGCCACAGGTGCCACCCAGAATACTATTATTTTTAAAATTCTCACTAATTAACTAAACAAAAGCCTTTAGGAGATTGCTGTTTCTGTGGCTTAATCATATATCTACCATATATTTCATTAATCTTAAACCTACCATATATTTCATTAATACACAGGGTGTTAAAACAAAATTGTGAAATAATGACTTAGGAGTGAAAATAGTTCTGTGACATAGTATCTACACAGCATTGCCCACACACTTGTTGATTTTCTTACAAATATGTGCCAAGTGACTTGAATTGAGTCAGTAATTATAGAAAATGTTATTGTTTTAATTTAGAAAATGCTTTAACTATTTTTGAACAAATGCATATATATGAAATTCACATACTCACTTCGAATTTTGTTATATAAATTTAGGACAAAAAAGTCACAGGCATTTCTCACAAGAATTTCATGAGGACATTGTAATAAATGAATGAGGGGCTGACGTTTGCAGGAAGAACTCAGCTCCTTGGCAGAGCCTTTTCTACCAGAATTGGTACTTTCTTTATTTCCTGGTGCTTCACTATCTTGAGATGCCTATAGGTTACTGGAACGTAAAAATAATTTTCATAACGTGTTTTTCTCCAAGCTAGCAACAAACTTTGATTAAAGATTCTTCATTTTTTCTAGAACCTTACAAATTGTTTTGAAGATGTGAAAATTGCAGGGGCTTTGTGTTGTACAGTGATGGTAGAACTTATCAACAGTAAGCTCTACCATAACTGCATAACCGCAGTCGTCTCCTGTTCTGATAGAGCTCTGTTATGTGTACTCAAGAAGGGTTATAAAGGGAAATCTAGGAAATATGTGGAAATAAATCTAGCACATTAAATAAAGTCAACCATTTAACTGACTTAAGATCGCTCCATTTGGAGCTCACGTCTAGGCATTCAGACTGAGAATTAGGGTTGGGAGAGGTGTGTGTTCAGTTTTCCCGTCTGAACCTTGACTTGTCACTGTTGTGTCTGTTGCAGCAGGAATGAGAGGAAAGAAGCTAAGAAAGTGACTCTCTCCTGTTTTGTCCTCACTCATGAATTAAAATGATACTCTCCATCTAACCTGAGATTCAAACCAGACTGACAACAGCTGTCAGGAAAACTTGGACAGGTCCACTCTGCTTCAGCCATCATACAAAACCAAAGCTCTGCTTCTGTTCTGTCAGTGAAGCAAATGGGGAGCTCAGATAGAGGAAAAGGAAAAAAAGACTAACATTTATCTACTGTTTACATGTATGGTAGGAAGAACTGGGTTTCTTATCAGAGCTTTCAGATCCCACCAGAATTGGGATCTTCTTTATTGCCTTGGCTTTCACTCTCCAATTCAGTAATGCCAGCTTGAAACACCTGTAGGTTACTAGAACATAAAAATATGTCAAAACAGGAAAGCAAATGGGAAATTCAGGAGAGGACAGTGCTTAATCTGTGCCTGGCACTTTGGTGAGCACTGTACTTACATGGTCTCACAAGTGGCTTAATTGTGTGATTTGATTATTCCTTAAATATTTGACATTGTGTTCAAATACAAGCACTGGGTATATTCAAATGCAAGTTGTAGATAGTATGTAATTTTTATGTAATATGTAGTTTTTAATTGACTTTTATTCTTAGTTCTCTGTTTTCTTTATTGTAATAATAGAATTGCCATAAAATTAAAAACATGTATTGAGAAGAAAAGCATTCAGATTTTCACTAATACTATTTGAAGAAGCAGCTGGCTGGCCTGGAGAGACCTTGGGAAACTCAGATAAGGACTAAAGGGTATTGCACAAGGCAAACAAAGCTCACAAAGGCGACTTTTTGCCTTCTCTCTTTCCTAAAAGCTACTGGACTCAGGAAAACTCTGGGGAGTTTTCTGCTTCCTGTGTCTCACTCTCTACAACCATTGCCCTTGATGTTATAACACATACCAACGATAACTTGGTATGAGGGAGAAAATTAAAAAGTAGAAAGTCCAAGCCTAGCCATATTATCATGGGTATTCAGTGCATTAGAATGGTGTGCTAAATGTGTGCACCTGAATCCTCCTCATGGGACCACTCATTGGCATTACCTGTCTAGGAGATAATGAGATGGAGGCAAAGTAAAAAAAAAAGTGTAGTCCTTTAACAGAGGGAAGGATAGCTTGTAGAAGGGAGATAGGTACAATTTATAGCAAAATTGTCTTAGAATGGCAAAATAGGAAACAATTACAATATCCATCTGTAAAGAATTGATTGAATAATACATGAATACTAGCAGCTGTTAAGAATAAAGTAGATCTGTCTATACTGATATGGATGGAATATGGCCACATTTTAAGAGTCCCAGGATAATCCCATCTTTTTAAACCAACCCAAGAGCATCTATGTCTGTGTCTATATTTGTATGTATCTATGTCCTAACAAGGATAGTTTTAGGTCTGACAGGGTATATGCTATATTGTTTGAAGAAGTCACCTCTGAGAAATAGCATTGCAAATGACAGGAACTTTTTAAAAAACTTTATTTAGGTCTGTATTTTGAAACTTTTAATAATAATTGGTTACTTCTAAATTACAGATTTATTTAAAAGGGGAAAGTAATGTACATTCCTGGTACCATGTTTGCCATATGGGGGGAGTGGAGGCGGGACTGCCAGTAAGGATAAAAGGGACTTGAGAATGTTTTTCTCGCTTATTAAAAAACAAATAAGTAAAAGAAGCAGCTATGATAAAACACTAGTAGTTGTCAGTTCTTTATAATTTTTTCCTTATGTTTTTCTGTTTTTTAAAAAATTTCTTAAAAGACAATTAAGAAAGTGAAGTCTAGTAAAAATCTAACAATTATATCTATAAAACTGTTCTTGATTTAAAATAGATGTTACAGTTATTTTAATGGTCTTAAATTTAGGCAAATATCACATAATACCAATTTCATTCTATTTCTGAAAAACTGTGTTGCTTTTAAGATTTAATTATGCATTTGGCTAACATATACACTTTATACTGTCAGATTTTCTTTAAATGGACCCACTGTAGGATGTTGGTGGTCAAACTTAACGATGTTTCAAATTATTGATTTTTTGACTTTGCAGTGGTGTGAACGCAAAATGCATGGAGTAGAAACTGTATTTCAAGTCCCATTCTGTTTTTCAGTGCAGTGTGCCATAAATTACATGAGTCATTCAACATTTTGTGTATGACTGGCTTTGTGTTGGATGATTTTACCTAACTGTAGAATAATATAAGCATTCCTGGCATATTTAAGGTAAAAGAGGTTAAGCGAAGATGTTTACCATGTGAGGCATAGTAAATGCATTTTCAACTTACAGTGTATTCAACTTACAATGGCTTTATTGAGACTTAGCCCCCATTGTAAGTCAGAGCATCTGTGTGATTAATGCAGCTTTCCTGTGAACTAAGTATATTTGCTAATTGTCATTTTAAAGATCAATGTTATACCTTTATCTGGGCGCTGAGCATGGTGTAGATACCTGATCTCTCTTAGTCCTCACAACAAGCCTATGTCATGGGTATTTATTTCCCAGCCTCACAAATGTGAGACTGAGTGAAGCTACCTCCCAATACCATGCTCTTGGTAAGTTGCTGAAGCAGAGTGTAACCCAGATCCCGTAGCCCAACACCTGAGTGCACGTCTCCTGCAGGTCTTTTCTGTCTTTGTGGTCACCTTTGCTTTCACCCGCCTTGTTCTAAAGTGGAGTCAGGGCTCAGGGCAGCTTACTATATGTGAAATAAACAACCACTATAGGGTTGTTTTGTTAAACTAAGTTAATTTTCACAGAAAAACAGAAATGAGGTCAGGAACATAAAAATGCTCTGCTTTATCTGCAGTTACGTCATTTGCCTGGACTTGTTAATGTGGACATTTAATTTTCTAGGCCTGGTTGCAGTATGCCTGAAATTTGGGATGTGGAAGATCCTGCTAATGCTGGGAAAACTCCCTTATGTAACCTCTTGGTGAAGGAGTCCAAGCCTCACTTCACCACTGTATTCCAGAACAGTGTTTACAAAGTCCTTGAGGTTGTGAAAGAATGACTGCTACATGAACTGCTGCCTACAGAGAACCACATCAGTAATTGTTTAAATGTTTTGCTAATAAGTCATGTGTTGTTTTTAATTCAAATCCCAAAAACTTTTGTAGGAACTGTTTTCAAATAGAAAACGTCTTATTTGGTCAATTTGAATGTTATTCTAATTGTAAAAATGACTTACACTTTCATCGTTTAGTTACTGTTTCAGTGTACCCCTTTAAAATTTGCTATGCAAATGAGTATATGCTTGTACTTAACTTTAATATTTGTGCTAAAGTGGGCAAAGCTACCTGTATAAAAGAAATGATGAGTCATGACCAGGATGATACGAAAATATAGGTCATTTCTGAACTTTGTAGGGGCTGATTTTATAGTTTATAGACTATTAATGCCCCTTGGTTCTTTTTTCTGGCTCTTGTCTTTTGGACATTTCAGTGATTATTTTATTATAATAATTGTAATGAAGCTCTTTAGTCATGTCAGCCTCTGTTGTCAACTTGAGTTATAGGAGATGGGACAGACATGGGTGTTTGCTGTATGGAATCACCTGTTTATTTCACTTCCTTGCGTTCTTTTTGTTCTCCATTGCTCTTGTTAATGAGGACTTTCCTGGCCATTATTGGTTAAGGGCCAAATTCCTTTACTGTCCACCCATGTGGCACGATGATGTCTCTCTTTCTTTGGCTCATCTCTCTCTTTCCCCCATATTTTTGTTTCTTTTTTGTTTTTTTATTTTTTTTTGTCAAATAAGTGTCGTTTACTCATTTAGTTGCTTACCAAGTTCTCTTGGTTTAAAACAAATTTAATGGTAACTGTATTTTTCTCATTTTTAGCATTATTCAGATGTTTATATTTTAATACCTTTAAAACTACTTAAAATTTTTTCATGTTTAATTGTAGTTTTAAGAAAACTATTTTGAACAACCCCAAATATAATGCATCTAGAAACTAATGTATATTTGAGTAGATGTAATTTATAGTGGAACAATAGGCTGTAGTATATGGCAATTTTTCTTTTACTATTAAGATACAATAAACCATGACTAATTCTTCTGTCAGAAAAGTAAATGAATAATGATAAATAGATGGAGCTTTTATATTTTACCTTTAAGATTGCCTGACTTCAATAAGACAAAGCCTTAAGCCTTATGTTATAATTTTGGTTCTAAAGATTATTATTAGTTCTAAAAACTATATTCAGTCTGCTTTATTTTTCCTTTCTATTTATTTTTGTTTTGAAAAATGTTCAAATCTACTTTGAATTTCTTATGTGAATTTTTGTTTTTTAGAAGTTAATTTGTGTGAAATGCGATATCTTCAAAAGGGTGAATCCTCATAGTTCTAAAAAATGTTTATAAGGTTTTAAATTCTAAGGAAACCATAACTGTGGCCAACTGCACATTTAATTATACAGTGTTCTCTTTATTAACCACAGGCAGATTAACCTCATTGTGGATTGTCCTTGAGACCTGAGTCCTCAGGGATTGTTTCCAGTGCCCACTCCCGGGAGCCACTGAAGAGCTGTTTTCTTTCTGCCTTCTTACCAGAGCCAAAGGACATGGCTAGTCGGGGGGAAGCACTAGCTTGCTCGTGTTAGTCAGCTGCACAGACAGCACGTCCAGCTGAGGACTGTGCCCTGGGTGAGGAGCGTCACCCCCACCCTGCGTCTCCCAGGGCGTCTCCTTCTCTGGAGGCTGCCCAGGAGACTGAGTCTATTAGTGTTCACATTTGTGGTCACTCTTTCTCATTTGCTGGTTGACTGTTTCATTTCTTAGACTTTTGACAGTTTTAGAAAATAGGGAACCAGCTGGGGATTTGTATATTAGGAGTAACATTTAAGCAGTGATGCAGTAATCCAGAAAAATGGGAAGAGGGCACTGGAGGCTGAGAAGCTTGAGAGTGGATGTGGGCTGGAAAAGGGGAGGTGCGCTCTGCCCTATCTGCGAGTGCTCCTCACTCAAGTGTGACTGATTTTGTACATCCAACAGTGACAGTTTTTTAAAACCATACTTTCAAAGTTATTCTCTATTTTTCTCATCCTCCAATTCCCTCTTAAATAAGTTCTCATGTAATGATTGGAGAGTCTGTATAGGAAAAAGCATTAAGATTATCTTTAAACTGTTTCATACACTGGGGAACATTAAAAGTTGTCTGAATTAGCTTTTTCCAGAAGATTTGTTTTGTAACAGTATTTATTAATGTAACTTCACCTGCAAGCTATGGTCATATTTTAGGCAAGTCAGTTTAGAACAGAGGTCTTGAGGGTACATGGCACACTCATCCCTGATCACATCTGGTGGTAGTGGCACCAGTGCTGTAGAGCATAAAATGTCTCTCATGGCAACATAGAGTAGTACTAAGCTCCATATACGGGACAGAACAGTGTTAAAGCTCAGTATTTTACCTATTTTTAGCATTCAGAGTATTTTTGCTTTAGTGTGAGGAAAGTAAGGGTGGCCAAGGAGGTGAGATAGGTGTTGCTATGACATTTTAAAAGAACACAAGTTGGGGAGTATGTCTATAAAAAGATAAGCCTCTAAAAATGCTTGACAGAAAAGTGTAGTATTAAAATATGCCAGTGATATCAAGGAGAAAATAAAAGGATTTATCAGGAATAAAGTGATATTTCATAGGAGTATTGTATTTTTATGAATTTTATGCCAGTTGTTTACATGTACTATATATGTTAAATAAAAAAGATCATGAAAAATGTGGAAAGTGCTTTTCTTGATTGTTGTTTTCATTTCCACCTTGACTATGAGAACAGTGGGCCTTATTTTGTAGTGGTTTAACCGAGTCAGACCACAGTCCTGAGAAAAGGGGGCAGGATTTTAACAGTGGAATCTCTGGGACTTCTTGGTCTCTTCATTAGTGATGGTAGGTGCTGGGATTACCCAAACTTTTCTTGTATTTATGGGAGAGTCACTTAATAATGCTTCTTTAAAACTAAATTTTCGGGGAGGTGGGTAATTACAGATTGCTGAAAGCCTTTTTTTGTACATTCAATCACAGATAATTAGTTGTCATAATGTTTCCTGAATTGTAGCTCCATGTTTTGCTACACAGACATCAGCTTTATTGTTTTGTCTCTATGGAGGAAAGGCAGGTTAGCTCTCTTCATTCCTGTGTAATTAATTTCTTTCTCTCTTTTTTTTTTTTCGGTGCTGTTTTTGGCCGGGGCTGGGTTTGAACCCGGCACTTCCTGCATATGAGGCTGGTATCCTACTCCTTTGACCCACAGGCGCCACCCCTGTGTAATTAGTTTCTTAACACAATGACATTGATTCTGACATCTTCAGGAAATGAGGTGTTCTAACTTAGTTGTTCTCAAAAATAGCAGGCATCTAAATCTCCCAGAATATCTATAGATTGCTGGCCCCCAGCACAAAGGTTTCTGATTCTTTTGGCCAAATGCAGGGCTCCAGAATTGGCACTTCTTGCCGTTTCTAAGATGGAACTGACCCGAGATCGTACTTGAGAACCCCTAGTCTAATAGATAGAACAGATTTTCTAGAAGACTGGCCAATGGGGTGCACCATTCCTGACAGCACATCCCACCCACCACCCCCTGTTACATGGTTACCAACCAGAAGCTGAATTTTATGAAGCCCTTCTTTATCTTTTAGGGGACATTATGAATAGAACTTGCTAGGAGCAAAAAATAGGGTAATTTTTAACTAGGGGGATCATTTAAATATTTGATGTGAAATGGAGATCATTTAAATATTTTGAAGCTATAAACTGAACCTTTTTTTTCCAGTTCAGAGATAGAAAAGGAGTGAAAATTGTTTGAAATAGAACTTCCTTTTATAACATTACTTTCTCTAAAATAAAGTGAGTGTTGCGCGGGAATTTTAAAAATTCATTTTGCACTTTATTACTTTTGGCCCCAGAAATCCTCAATCTTCTCCCCCAGTTAGAGAGCAGGCAAGAAACAGCACGAGGTTGTGGATTGCCTGCTACTCTCTTCTGCTTCCTTTCTCTCCTGCCCCCAACTAGAAGTTTCTAATTTAAGTCAGTAAAATTGTTCCTGCTGCACAAGAAGGAGCTACTTTAAACTTCATTACACTCCTGAATTGGTCTTTATAAACTTCACAGCATTGTATTGGGACAAATACACTTTTATGTTTGAAATTGCAAAGGATATTAACGTACAAGAAAGGTCTGAGAAACTCTTGCTTTTATGTTTTTTTCCCTTGAGAGAGATTTAAAGATTCTGAATGAATGTAACAGTTGAAAATTTTTTCTCTTAAGATTTTGAGTCATCGTGGTGTAATTAAGAGACAAGATTTTTCTTTTTTTGCAAAAAGATTATAGAGTAGCATTGATACTGGCTCCTCTCTCAATGTTTTCTATACTCAATTATCTCTAACCCAAAATTCTAATTACTTTAAAGATGCTCAGTGTTGTGAAGATTACTTGCAAATAAACTGTATTACTGCCTAGTATTCTGTTTCACAGGGTGCTCTTTTTAATGCAGCATATCACTCCGCTGATTTTTAAGTACCTAGGTGTTTGGGTTTTTTCTGTATGCAAATTTAATATCTTGGTGTTAAAAGATGAATTTAGCAAAATTTGGCTCATTCAGTTATGTTGATTTCTTTCAGCTGTAGTTCTTACCTGTTTGTGAAAAAAATAGAAATGAAAATAAGAAATGACGATTTTGAAGTAGATTTGGTGTCATGCCATAAAAACTGATTTTTTTTTTTTAAGGATGCCTGCTGGTCAGCTCCAAGTCAGCTTCATTGGTGCACTTCACATCTCTGGTTCTATCCCCTGGTGGTGACGTCCTGCTATTCAGCCAGGCCCCTCAGGTTTGACTCTTGGCATTCCCTTAGTGACCAGACTTGGGATTTGGAGGCCTCCCTCTTGCACTTTGCATGAGTAATGATTGTGTGTTTCTAAGAAATACACCTATGGCAGTCACTCAAACTTGCCTGCACATTGGAATTACTTGATTGGGGGGGAGGGGCAGATCGAAAGATACTGAAGCCCCCTTCCAATCCCCAGAGAAGTGTGACCTGAGATTAGAATTTTTAAAAACTCCCCAGGCAATTCTGTTGCCTTAGAGCTAATATCATAGAGCCTGCCCTCCTGGCTTCCCCTTTGCATGGCCCCTGTTTGCAGGTCTCTGGCAAGTCCATAAGAATGGTAAGCATCTGTCATGTACACTCTTACTAATAACAGTTATTACTTTCTTTTTTTTTTTTTTTTTTTTTTTATTTTATTTTATTTTTTTTTAAATACATGTATTTTATTATTCTTCATTACATTATTTCCCCCCTCCCACCCGTCCGTGATAAGGCAGAATTGATTTACAGAAAAGAATACAGAAAACACCAAAGCTCC
>CAUYRH010147024.1:0-34580 GCA_963574655.1 Perodicticus potto | reverse complement strand
TGTTACTTAGTTCAATGTAAGCATTTCACATTGTGTATCGAAGCAGTCCCCTGAACCCCATAAATGCATCAATGTACAAAGTTATGATTTAATAAAATAAATAAATAAATAAATAAATGATGTGAGATGGGTCTTGTACACATTTAGATTTGGTTGTAAACAATTATCTGTACTGCTCATAGGTCGATTTTAATTTACTCAAGTTAGTAACACAATAAATAGTTTTAAAATACTAGAGAAAAATGAACACCTATACTCACACACACACACACACACACACACACAGCACGTGTATGTCATACATAACATAGCATCATATATAGAACATCTAGGGAAAACAACATATTGCTTTGTGAGTCTAAATAAACACATTTCTTCAGAGAAAATATTTATTTAACACAACGCTGAGTCTGTTATTTGCCAGGCACTAAAGTTTAGGTGGTTTCTGCACAACAGTAAGTAAAGTAGTGATCCAGGAGCTTCTACATTAACAAGGAAAGATGAATAAATAATAATCCTAGTAAGTAATCAAGTAAATTCTATAACAGATCAGAGGAAAATATGAGCCATGTAATAAAATAGAAGTGGAGAAACGAGGTCAGATAGGGTTAAAAGCAGTAATTTAAAAAAGAGTCTCTGGGAAAGTGGGAATGAATGAAGACAAGAAGAATTTGAAGGGGAGAGTGGGTTATCTGGATGCAGGCAGAGGGAGGGGCTGGTGTGAACCCCCAAAGCTGCAGCAGGCCTGGGATTTCCATTGATTTGCAGGAGTCAGGCAGGTAGGAAATGTGAGAAAAACCCTGCAGGCCCTGGGAGGCCTTTTTGAGGACTTTGGCTTTAATTCCATGTAAACAATTGCCAAACTTTGAACATAGCAGTTGTATTATCTGATATATATTTTTAAAGGACTATAGCTTCTGCTGTTTTGAGAATAAATGGAGAGGAAAGTGCTACATTTGAAGCAGGGAGACTTCTCAGAATTGTATTATCTCTTGCAATAATTCAGCTAAAATAATATTAACCCTGACTGCAGGCTATGAGAATCAATAAAGTTTTCTGGGAGAGGTTCCATATAAGAAAGAGAAAGAAATACAGCATGCAATTGAAGAATGGAATTGCTATCAACTGAGAGGGGTCGAGCAGGGTAGTTTTAAAAGGGAAATGGGGAATTAAGTTCTGGGCATGTTAAGATTGAAATATTTCACAGACATCCCAATGAAATTGTCCAATTGTCATGGCAAGTTGGATATAGGAGTTTTGAGCTTAGCAAACAATCTAGAATAGACTGATCAATTGAGCCTTGGCCATTTGAATATTTAACACTGTGAAACAGGTGAAGAAGATGATTAAGAAAATGAGTTAAGGTAGAAGCCAAAATACCTGAAGAATGAGCTCTGGAGCCTCCAACCTTGAAGAAAAAAGGAGATGCTAAAATAGGGAACCAAAAGTAAAAAGGAGTAAAACAGATCAGAAAGAAGCTGCTGAGTTGTGATCAATGATGTGGATTTGAAGACCAAAAAGATCAGAGTATCAGAATACATTTTGTGAGATAGTATTGCTACCCTTTCTTTCAGCTTATCTTTTTAAAAATAGAAATTAATGCTGAATGGCATTCTGAAAACTGGTGAATGGTTCTGAATACATTGCCCCTACGATTTAGAAGGTGCACTTTGAAGTCTAAAGTGTGTAATGCCATGATTATTGGACACTGTTTTCACTTGAGCTATGGCGTTCAATCCTGGCTTTCTGTCCCCAGAGAACTTGGACTTGGCTCCATTCTCTGAGCTGATTACTGAGGCCCGAGAATGGCTCTAATGAATTACAGTGACGACTCCCCAGTGATTATTGATTTCACCCGGCTCACTGAACAGAAATAAGTACTTTCTAATTTGTTGTGACATTGAATAGATGTGTTTATTTATTAAGGGATGTTGTAATGGCAGCATGCCACCTTGTCAGGGGAAAGAGCAACTTTCCCTTTCTGAGACAGAAAGAATATCAAGACTGGAAAATTCATTGGCTATGGGAACCCAACAAACAAATGTCAATGTAGTTTAAAAATAGGACAAAACGAAGAAAAAAAAGCCCCCCTAGAACTAGAGTCAAATTCCTCTGCGTTTTCTGTAAATTCTGCTACACGCAAACTTTGACTTTTGGCAAGTTACCTAACACCTAACATCTTACTCAAAGGTTTTTTGTTACAGAGATGTGGCTGATGATACACCCTTTAGGGACATTAGAGCTTACAGTGAAAATAAATGTGAATGTCTCTGAAAAGCTTAAAGTGTTAAAGAACTATACAATTTGGTATCCTGAATTTTTAGGGCTCCTAATCCAGAAAAAATTAAGACCAGAAGAATTTAAGGTTTCTATTCCTAAAGATCAAAAGATCTTGTGGAGGTATTTCCTGCATTCCAATTTAAAGACAAAATGGTCTTCCAGAAAATATAAATATTATTAAAAAGATATATAGTGTTGATGAGAGGATATTTTGACTAAGATTTTTTCATCAATTATAGTAGATACATATTTAAACATGTCTTTATTAATTTTGACTATATCTAAAAGTGTACAATGTGATGTTTTGATATACAAATGCATAGTGAAATGGGGCGGCACCTGTGGTTCAAAGGAGTAGGGCGCCGGCCCCATATGCTGGAGGTGGCAAGTTCAAACCCAGCCCCGGCCAAAATCTGCAAAAAAACCCAACAACAACAACAAAATGCATAATGGAATGATTACCACAGTCATGTAAACTGACATATTCATCACCTACTCCAATTACCTTTCTGTGTGTGAGTGCTCAGAGAACCTAAAATCTACTCTTCCAGTAAACTTGCAGTGTATGGTACAATATTTTTAACTATGGTTCTTACATTGTACATTAGATCTCTAGACATATTCATAGTACAGAATTCCAAATTTGTACTGTCTAACCTATTTCTCTCTATTTTCTCCCACTGGTCACTGCTTCTAACTACTGTTGGACTCCGTGTATTTGACTGTTTTGAGATTCCACATATAATAATAATAACCAGCATTTCTCTCTTTGTGCCTGGCTTATTTCATTTAGCATGGCGTCTTCCGATTTCATCCATGACGTCCCAAATGGTAGTATCTCCCTTTTCAAGGATGAATAATATTCCATTATGTGTGAGGTTTTCTTTTTGTTTTTTTTTTTTCTGGTGTGTGTATATAAATGTAACCATTTCTGTACTTCTCATCCTTGGACATTTTAGTTGTTTCCATATTTTGGTTATTATTAATACTGCTGCATTTCCAGGACATATACAGTCAACTAATTTTCAGCAAGGCCTTCAAGAAGGCACAATGAAGAAAGCACAGTCTCTTCACTTAGGAGGTGTTGGGAAAACGATATCCACATGCCAAAGAGTGAGGCTAGACCCTTATCCTACACCATACACAACAATCAACTCAGAATGAAACAACTAAACGTGGGGCTCCACACCATACAACTGGAGGAAAGCGTAGGAAAATAGCTTTTTTTAATTATGGGTCTTGCCAGTGATTTTTTGGACATCATGCTAACACCCTGACTACAAAAGCAAAAATAAACAAGTGGAATTACATCAGATTAAAAAGCTTCTGCACAGCAATGGAAATAATCGACAAAATTAAAAAGCAACATATGTGCTCAGCCCTAATATGAAACCAATTTATAGCTTTCATATGAAAGCTATAACCCAATTATAGCACAAGAATATGGGGAAAGGGGAGTGGGGAGGGAGGCGAGGGGGAGGGTGGGTGCAGGGAGGGTAATTGGTGGGACCACACCTACGGTGCATCTTAGACAGGTACATGTGAAATCTACTAAATGTAGAATATAAATGTCTTAACACAATGACTAAGAAAATGCCGTGAAGGCTATGTTAACCAGTTTGTTGAAAACATTTCAAATTGTATATAAAACCAGCACATTGTACTCCATGATTGCATTAATGTACACAGCTATGATTTAATAATTAAAAAAGCACCATACACATTACGAAGAATATTGGTGAACCATATATCAGATAAGGGGGTAATATACCAAACTTACAAGGAATTCACACAACTTGATAACAAAAATGTACTCACATAACCTGATTTTTTTAAACAAAGGACCATTTAAATAAATGGTCCTAAATAGAGATTTTTCTGTAGAAGGCATAAAAATGGCCAACAGATAGAGGAAAAGATGTTTGACATCGCTAATCATCAGGGAAATGCAAATCAATACCCCAGTGAGAAATCACCTCACATCTGTTAGGAAGACTATTACCAAAAAGACAAGCAATAAAAGTGCTGTGAGGGTAGAGAAAAGAGAATCCTTGTACACTGTTGTTGAGGATGTAAATTTTGCAGCCATTATGGAAAAGAGTGTAGAGGTGCCTCAAAAAATGTGATGGATATCTTTTTAATGTTAATATAACTATGACAATAATAGATATATATATAAGGAAAACATGAATAATATATTCCTTCTTTACATCAACCCCCAATTTCCAGTATTTCTCTCTGGAGAAAATCAGTGTTGCACAATTATAAATTATATCATTATGCAAAATAGTTTTTTTTCCTTTCTTTTTTTTTTTTTTTTTAAGAGACAGAGTCTCAAGCTGTCGCCCTGGGTAGAGTGCTGTGGAGTCACAGCTCACAGCAACCTCAAACTCTTGGGCTTAAGTGATTCTCTTGCCTCAGCCTCCCAAGTAGCTGGGACTACAGGTTCCTGCCACAATGAGGCCCAGGCTGGATTTGAACCCGCAAGCTCCAGTGTATGTGGCTGGTGCCCTAGCTGCTGAGCTACAGGTGCTGAGCCCATTATGCAAAATAGTTAATGTCTCTAAAGGATACACACACACACACATATACACTATGTCTACATATATATATATGATGAAAATAGATTTGGTTCAGATTATATATACATATTGGTTCAGATATATCCTTAAGGTTTAACATTCTTTTGCTTAAAGAAATAGACATATAACATTGAAGTATATTCTCAAATTGTAGGTTTTCTGGTACAGTCTACCAAAATCTTGCAGGGAAAATTAAAATGTGCTACATGACTACCTATCAACACAGGAGGAGTGAGGAAAAAAGTCTGTATCATATATACAGATATGGACATGTCTGCCAGTAGGAGAGAAACATTTCAATAAAGTGCAAACATTATATAAACCCTACAAAGTGTCTGTGAAGGCATTGTGGAAGGATCAACTGAACTTCCACTTTCCCTTAAACTTGCCCAGAATAAGATCCTTCTATAAACCAAGGATGGATTTCTTATCGATTTGCTTTGTTTTTTCTTCTTGCATTAATTTTAATAACAGTAGAAAAAGTCTATTTAAACGTCACTGGGAACTGTTTTTTTTTTAAATTTTTATTTATTTATTTATTTGAGACAGAGTCTCACTATGTCACCCTCAGTACAGTGCTGTGGCATCATAGCTCACAGCGACTTCCAAGTCTTGGGCTTAAGCGATTCTCTTGCCTCACCTTAGGCTCCCAAGTAGCTGGGACTATAGGCACCCGCCACAACGCTCAGCTATTTTTTGTTTTGTTGTTTTAGCTGGCCTGGGCCGGGTTCAAACCCACCAGCCTGGGTGTATATGGCTGGCACCGCAACCACTGTAGACTTTTAAAGATAGATTTACGTATAAACATATGTGTTATACACACAGAGTCATGCATTGCTTAACAACAGGAATACGTTCTGAGAAACGAGGCATTAGGTGATGTTGTTGTTTGAACATCATCGTGTATTACAATTAACCCGTGCAGGAGAACCTACTACACACACAGGCTATTGATATAGCCTATTGCTCCTACACGACACGACAAACCTGTATATCCTATTACTGTGTTGAAAACTATAGACAGTTGTAACACAATAGTACATATTGGTATATTTTTTTCTCATGGGGATATTATGAGAAAAAAAATGTGAAAAGCTTCCCTGGCTGATAGCCAGGAAGGGAAATGAGACTTCAGACCCACAGCTGCAAGGAACTGCATTCCGCTCATATCTGAATAACCTTAGAAGCAGATTCTTCCAGAATCTGCAAAAAACGTATAAGGACCTAGGCCAGTCACAATTTTGATTTCAGCCTTGTGACATCCTAAGAAAATATCCTGCAAGCCCAGCTGGATTTTTGAGCTAAAGAGCTGTAAGTTAATAAGCATGTGTTAATTTATAATAGTTTGTTATACAGCAATAGAAAACTATTTATTTAGGGCCCCAAATAGCTTTTGGTATGCTGAAAGTGTGTAATGATTATTAGCTCTCTTTCCTTTTTTATACAAATGATATCATTTTTGTTTCCCTCACAAGCTGGTTACCTAATTTCACTTATATTTATATAAAAGAAAAAATTTTTATAATGCAAAGAATAACCAAATGGCACTTTCCTCAAGAAGCATTATCTGATCACCTCAGGGCAAAAAGTAAACCAAAATTTTTGTTTCCCTTCTTTGAACTATCATAATAGTTTTGTTTATATCTTTCTACCACAATTTATTATAATTGCGTGTGGATACCTTATCTCCAGAGCAAGACTATACATTATTTAAGAGCCTGGCCTGAACTTCATTCATCTTTACTTCTGCTCTTATCACTCAGCACCACAATTTGAACAAATTTATATCTTTTCAAATATTTATTGAATAAAGGCATGTTTACTGATTCATTGTGCTCTAAAATCAAATAGGCTCTATTAATCAAAGATGTCTTATTGCTTATAAGTAATTAGCTACTAACTATGGGATAATTATTAACCAATAAAAAAATATGTTAGGTAAAATAATTAGCTCATTGGTAATGACTCTCTTTCAACCTCACCATTTCATTTGTAGCTATTCTATTTTCTGATTTGTTTCTGTCTTTTGAGTGAACTACTTTTCTAGCTTCTCAACAGTAATAGGTGTCCTATAAATGTTAAAGAAGAGAGAACACCTTTAGAAAGTACTTGAAACATTAAGATTAAAGCTTTAATGTAAAGAATCTTCACCATTTGAAGAGAGCCAAAAGTCATCAATTATCATTATAGTACCTTACAAGACAATGTAATTTAAAAAGATTTGTCAAACTCTTTCAAACATCCATCCGTTAATGCTGGAGAGTGGAAAGAATTTAGAATTTAAATGTTTTCCTGTTTTTTTTCTTTTTTTATTTTGTCATTACTTCTCAGTAGCTTTTAGGAAGGTCATTGACTTGGATGTAAGAGTCTCCAAGTTTACATTTTTCCTTGATAGTTTTCAAACCTGAAAATAAATATATAAAAACAAAGTTCTGTTAGTCTATTTATATAAATCAGTCTTTAAAGGTAGATTTCTGGGATAAATATAATGATAAGATGAAATAACAAAGTCAGAATATTAAATCAATGTAAACTTCAGATGTTAGAGTGAAAAAATCTATTAACATAGATAAAAATACTTCTTACTCCCAAATTCTTCCTTCTTATGTTCTTGAAAGTTTTATTTCTATGGGAGGCCAAGCTTTCATCAATTATAAACCAATTAGTTCATGCTGTTTGACAATAAACATTAGTGTCAGTCTGGGATAATTTTAGCTGTGATAATTCTTTCAAAATAGCACCACATAAAGTAAAAATGAATGACATATATGTATATATATACACATGTGCAGGATATAATTATTATCATTGTCTTAATTAAAGTATAGTTACATAAACCAAAGAAGAAGACAGGGAAAACTCAAAGAACAATGAACTAAATAATCTTGAGTATTTTAACACCCACAGATGTGGTAGAGCTGAAGAAACAAAAGAAAAATATCTGTGTTGGGTGGTGCCTGTGGCTCAAGGAGTAGAGCACCGGCCCCATATACCCGGGGTGGCGGGTTCAAGACCGGCCCCAGCCAAAACCGCAAAAAAAGAAAAAAAGAAAAATATCTGTGTTAAGGCAAAAAATAATAGCTAATAATTAAGCAAAATATATAGAGATTGAAAATCAGACTGAGGTGAAAGAATGAAAAAGGAAATTTCCCCATTTCTTGTGCTATAACTGGGTTTTAGCCTTTGAGGGAGGGGAGGGGGGAGGATGGGTGGAGGGAGGGTGATTGGTGGGATCACACTTACGGTGCACCTTACAAGGGTACAAGTGAAAATTGCTAAATGTAGAATATAAATGTCTTCATATAGTGATTAAAAGGCCATGAAGGCTATGTTAAATAGTTCAATGAAAATATTTCAGATTGTATATGAAGTCAGCACCTTGTGCCCCATGGTTGCACCAATGTACACAATTATGATTTAATAAAAATTAAAAAATTACAGATTACTAATAAGCTCATTTTTAAAATATTTTTTATTATTTAAATCATAACAAATAAGTATAGTGAATAACATAATGAACATATGGTATCCACCACCCTACTCTCTCAACTGCTAATATTTTGCCCTCTTTAAGTTATAGTTTCATAGAAAAAAACCACAAATAAAGGTGAAGAACTTTTTATAATACCCCCACTTCTCTTTTTCCTGCCTTATTTTGTAAGAGGTAGCCTCTATCATGAGTTTGGTATTTATCATTTTAAATCACATTTTTATACTTTACCCCGTTTATATCTATGTGTATACACATACTTACAAATATTATATACCATTGTGCTACATGTTTTCAAAGTTTGTATAAATAGTATTGGGCTGAACATTTTGTTTCTGAGACTCATCTGATGTATCAGCTAGAGGTCATTCATTCTGGTTGCCGCGGGACATACTATTGACTGAATGTTGAATGTGCTGTCTGTTAAGAATCCATTCCCCTTAATAGGTAGGATGTTGTTTCTAATTGTCACTATCACAAACAATGGTACCATGTCCATTCCTTCTCGTGTTTCTCATTCAGAGGTAGGGGAGTTTCTCTGGGATATCAACCAGAGGCAACTGCGGGTTAAATATGTGTGCATCTTCAGTTTCACTAAATAATACCAAATTTTCCTTTACAGTAGTTGTATCATGCAGGGCATAAGTTGCTTTCCCCCACACCCCATACTTGTTATCACAAAATGCAATTATTAGATTTTTCTACTTTTCCAGTATAATTGATATGAAATAGCATAACCTTAAGTTTTATTTTTCTGGTTACTAACGAGGTTGAACAACTATTACATTTTCATTGGTCATTCAAGTTTCCTCTTCTGTGAACTGCTTTTTCATATCCTTTGCCTACTATTCTATTTTGTCTTTTTCTTACCAGTTTGGAGAAATTCTTTAAATAAGTACTCCCCTTGGCCATCTGGCGAGTGTAGTGATACTCAGCAGTGAGGTATGTAGCACTTGTTCTAGGATGAATTCATGATCTTAATTATCCAACCTAGTATATTTCTCCCATTGCCAGACATCACGTTTTTGTGTATCCTTCGGTCTTTTTCGGCCCTCTGTTGTTTCATTTGTCTATTTTTCTACTCTAGTACCGATGCCTTTCCTACTTATTATTTATTATCTGGTAGAGTAAGCCTTACCACTTTTTTCTGCTTCTTCAAAATCAGTTCTTGACTTCTTGTTTACTCATGTGAACTTTATTAAATTCAGAAAATTTTATTAAAAACCTAGCTCAGATTTTTATTGAATTGCATTTACTCTATCGATTAATTTGGTGAAAATAAAGTCTCCTTATAATACTCTTTTTATCCATGAACATGCTATAACTCTTATCCATAATCAGATCTACTTTGTTTTTCAGATCTTATATTCTTTAATAATCTTTACACAATTTTATCCATCTTTTACTACATATTTTTTGTTTTTTGCTAGTTTGTTTTAGATTTGCCCCTATAGAACATGTCATATAATTTTGCTGTGATGAGTGGAATCTTTTAAAATTAAATTTTGCATGACTATGTATTCGCATGATTTATTTAGTTATTTCGTAAGAGATCAGCTGACTTTAATTGGAAACAGAGTTGCTTCAACAGTGACCACATTTCCTAGCTAAGCTTGAAACTGGAAATGGATATTTCACTAAGTTCCAGCCAATGGGTAAATGGTATGTAAATATATGTGTTCTGCCAGGCTTTGAGAAAATGTCTTTAAAGGGAAGGATGATGCTTTCTTTCCTTATTCCTCCTTCCCTTTAACAGAAATAAGAACAATAAGAACAAGTTAACTGAAGCACAAAGCATTTGGTTTAACATCCTGTTCAAATGCACTGTACACATTCCCTGGATCTTGGCATCATGGAATGGAGTTTCTAGGCAGTTTGGCAAAAACTAGAAGTTCTTTGATTTTTAAAAAATTTACACTTTTTACTTTGGATGATTATCTGAAACATTAAGATTGAAATAAGCCTTCTCATTCATTTTTCTAAATGTGCTACAGAATTTAATGTGCTATTAATATTTAGTATTTGTAAAACTATGTTCAAAAGTGACTGAATTTCATAGAGAAAGCCTAGTAAAGTCTGAGCTCCTTTACAAGATGTGTTAGGGAGGTCCCTGGTGACATATCACTTTTCATCTGACCTGACTTCCCTTCCCTCGATTCTCCATCCCCTCCCCCCTGCCAGACACCTCCTGTACTTTTCTCCTCATCTGGAAACACTCCTCAAAGGAGGCAATCTGGCCCCATGGATCCTTTCCTTCCTCCCATTACTGAACCTTGCTATATTGGAGGGTTGGGAACAGGAGTGGGGATGTAGCTTCTCCAATCTAAGTTTTGACGGTCTCTCTTTATGAGCTATGAATTATGGGCTTTTAAACTGTGTACCTGATTAAGGGATCTTGTCCTCTAAAAGTCAACTTTAAATTTAAAAAAAAAATTTTTTTTTTTTTTTGTAGAGACAGAGTCTCCCTTTATTGCCCTGGGTAGAGTGCCATGGCATTACACAGCTCACAGCAACCTCCAGCTCCTGGGCTTAAGCGATTCTCTTGCCTCAGCCTCCCAATTAGCTGGGACTACAGGTGCCCGCCACAACGCCTGGCTATTTCTTTGTTTTGCAGTTTGGCCGGGGCTGGGTTTGAACCTGCCACCCTCGGCATATGGGGCCGGCGCCCTACTCACTGAGCCACAGGCGCCGCCCTAAAAGTCAACTTTAGTATTGGCCAAGGGACCATTTGGTTTTTCTATTTGTTTTCTGTCTTCTTGAGAATTTAGGCCTTAATCCTGCACTAGGAGATGTAAGTCAGTATTATGCAGCGAGCGGCACTAGCTTTGCTCTGCTTATCTTAGAAGCCAACTTGCCTCAGCAAAGAGCTTCACTAACTTCCAGGGACTGTTCTCTCCCACCCTGGAATGTCTGACCCTTATGAACTTACCTGGAGTCAGCAGCCCACTTATAATGGGGAAAGAGAAGTAAAAGAAAAAGAGGAGAATTAGAAATTCCTTCTAGCCCACATTTTTTATGTAAGAATATCACCTCTGTTCTTCAAATTTCCTAAAAGCGTGAGGAGTAATAATAATGGCAGTAGCAGCAGTGATGATAAATATCCATTAACTTCTTCCTGACTCTATACCAAGAACTTTACAAGCATTTCTTTATTTAACCCTTGCCACCACCTTGTAACTTTCAATTATATCTCTATTTCATAGATCAGAAAACTGTAGTTTAGATAATTAAGAAGCTTGTTCAAGACCATGCAACTGTAAGTACTATAAATTTGAGCCTAGTTCTAATTCCAGAGGCCACATTCTTGGCCACCAAGGGAACTTCTTCTCCATACAGCAAAAAACTTACAATCCCTATGAGAGGGAAATGTCCCTTTTAAAATTAAATTTACTAGTTTCCTGATGGGGATAAAACTCTCTTCACCGAGCAGCTCCAACCCTGTTGCCCAGAAGCTCTCTCTTCTTAGGGGCTGCTACCACATGCTGCTCTGGGCTGGTGGAGTCCTGTTTACTCTGGAAAGTTCCACCCCTGAAATAGGCTGGCATAAAAGAGCACATGTTAGTCAGTAGCAAAGGAGAATGTGAGGAAAGCAAACTAAGAAAATACAGACAGCACAGAAACTACCCAGCTGGCGGTTCTGTGACCCTACCCTCGCTTGCTCCACCCCGAGGCTGGCCCCATTCTACATTTGCAGCGCATTTCCAAAGGACGAGCACATATCTTTCTCATCTTATAGGTGCCTCTCACTAAGTTGTTTTTTTCAGTCCAAGAACCTCCTTCTTCCTTCAGCACTTGGCAAGACACTCCGGCGATTAACACAATGTGCTGTCTTAGCAGGTGCAGGCTCTGGTCTTGAGCTTGAAGGCCAAGGTGTAACAGCTATTCCAAAAATCAATGGCAAACAGAGGTGGCATGGATTTGGGGATTCATGGCCACACTCTGCTACTCACCACCTGAAATAAAGCAATTGGAAGAAGAAGTTCACAGCAGCTTGTTTATTGGACAAGAGAGATGGTTCTGCAAAGGGCTGGATGCAGCCACTTGCCACACCATAGTGGCCCCCCCGGGCACCCAGCAGGAAGGCGTGGGCTCTGCTGGCCACTCCTACTGGTCCCTTCTTCATGGACTTGCACAGGGCAAGCCCTACTGGGCAGAGGGAGATAGAAAGATTGGAGGGCTTAGGAAAGGAGTTTCTATTAGTGCCTACACCTATTCCAAGGGAAAACTGCATCCTACAAATTATTCCTGACCTTCCTCTTTCCTGCTCCTGAGATCTCTTCCTACCTTCACCCATTACCTTTAGAGAAAAGAAATTTTGCTACAAAGTAAAACCTTTTTCTTAGGGCAATTTTTCCACATAAGCATCCATTGACCTATTTATTTGGGGTTCAGCTTTGGAGTTTAGAAACTTTCTTGGTGACTTTTACTTGTGGAGAAGATGTTGCTAAATCTATTTAGTCCCAGCATTTCTCTCAACATGGAACCCGTGACTCAGGGACTTTAGTTTATTGCTTCTCTTGTCTACAGTAAAAATCCCACTCTAGAAGAGACTGAAGTTCAGAGAGAATGAGTAATTTACAAAGTGGGGTCTACTATTTACCTTCAAAGTGTAACCTCTGTCTTTTTTTGTTTATTTCCTTTAACATCCAGCTTTTTCTGGAGTTCCTTAGCCACCAAACAGTAGACTTTAAAGGAGTAGAAAAAATTCAGATGCCTTTTAGAAAAGTATATATAGAAGGGAGGAACAAGGGCGTGAAGCCAGGACTTCTGTTTGTAAAGAACCACATTTTCCAGGTCAAAAATTTCTCTGAGTTTCAAGAGAGTCTTAAGAAGCTCTAAATTTTTCTCACATTTGATTCTGAATTAATTGTAATGACCCAAGTTTCTGAGTGTCAGAAAGAAATTTGCTCCAGGTAGCTACTTGTATAAGAAATTTGAAAGACATTTCGGATAACTCTGGTCCTAACTTGAAGCCAACCTACAGCCTGGAGCAGTTACCCCAATGAAGCTATACACCTGAAAATAAGAAAATTTGGTACTTGCGTTATAATTCCTTGGGTTGGGGGTACTTTGTTATGCAGCATAATTATAGTAATAGCTGACTAACACACTGCTCTTCTCTCCCATTCTACTTTCTCATGTGAAGCAACACAGCTCCTCTACCTCTGGCTCTCCCTCCAGATCATTTGAGACACAAAAAAAGAGCCTGACATCCCTTTATTCTTTGGGACCTCTGTCTTGAAGTGAAATCTGGAAAATAGCATAATCTTTTTTAGGATTTAAAGTGTTGTGAGTGTGAGGACTTAGGAAGCTAAATGTTGCTTTGAGAGTAAATTAGTCATTCTTTTTATTATTGTTTCATGGTCTTTGGGAAAGTAGAAATAACCACGGTTACTTCTCAGAGTGGATGGTACAATGAATAGGAAGCGTGATATGGTGTTCCCTTGAGGCTGCCTTTGCAACCCTCTAGGTCCTAGGGCTAAACTCTCTAGTCAAGGCAGGATCCGTTTACCTAGATCTCACCACAAAGAATATTAGGTATGCACATATTTTTGCTTATGAGTTGTTGTTGAGATCAGTGAGTGGCATTTTACAGTTTTTTTTTTCTTTTTAAGACAGTCCCACTCAGTGCCCTGGGTAGAGTGCTGTGGCATCACAGTTCACAGCAACCTCAAACTCTTGGGCTTAAGATATTGTCTTGCCTCAGCCTCCCAAGTAGCTGGGACTACAGGTGCCTGCCACAGCGCCTGGCTATTTTTTGTTGCAGTTGTCATTGTTTTAGCTGGCCTGGGCTGGATTCGAACCTGCCAGCCTGAGGTGTGTATGGCTGGCGCCCTACCCACTGAGTTATGGGCACCGCCCCACTTTACAGTTTTCACTTTAAAATTTCACTACTAGTAAGAACACAAAGAATATGTTAAAAATGATCTGCCTTAATCCATACATATCTCCTATGAGTTACTTAGGTAACCTAGAAACATTGTGGTTAGAAAATAACAATTTAAAATAACTTTCATAATACATTTGGCCAAAAAGTTATGAGGAACAATTCTATTCCAAGCAGATACTTGCATGACTATGTTATATTCTGAAAAAAGAAATCCATGAAAAAAGTAGACATCCAACATGATTTACTCTCTATGGAACCTCTAAGTTAAAAGTTCATGCCTGCCTCTGAGGCTTCACTCCAAGCTCCCCCTGCTTTGAACGGCCTCACCTCCTACTCTTTTAATTCACATTTTACCAGTTCTTTGCCCATCCAAAGTTCTATAATTACCCAATTATGCTTCTTCCTTTTTTTGTTTCTTAAAGAGGTGCTACACTCACAGGGAATTAATTGCATTCTTATTCCAAGGTATTCTTAAATCCATCTACACTTATGTGTATATTCTCAATCAATAGAGATGACAAGTGTAATTAGAATCCTATACCTTTCCCTACCCCGTACAAGTGTGGATTTTATCTCTGTATTTATCCATCTATATTTCTATATTTGGTATTTAAACAGATCCTTCAAGGGGCAGCCATATACCACCCCAGAGCTGTAGACAGTTAATAGTACTTGGCTCAAGATCTTTGTACTCAGATGTAATGGGAACCGCTTGTCTGCACTACACAATCTAGCACTTCTGCTAGGAGTGTTTTCTCATTATTTTAGGTATATTATATATGTAAGGCTTGTCTCCTTGACAACATAAGCTCCTTCAGGGAAATGTTATTTTTTATAGCCACCAGAGTCAGGCACGTAATAGCAGGAGCAAAATGGACACGTCTTGGTGTTCACTGTGTCAGGCATCTGACCCTTTCACCAAATACCTACCTGCACAGCCGGTCTCTGCAGGTTCCACCTCCTTCATCTCTTTCAGAAAACCTATTTTAAAAGGAGTTGGGAAGACTTACAATACCATTCTCTTCAAAGAGTAATTAGTGTACTTCATTTAAGTAGTCAAAAAAGAAAACTCCATCATCCCTGCATACAAGTAAAATGTGTGTGTCTGTCTGCGCCCTTAGTTTCAGGATATAAAAGTCCAGATAGACAAGACCGTAAATCATCTGCTTTTATTAAAACTCAAACACTCCCATCTCTTTCACACTAATAGCAGTTGCCACCTGGATTAACAGGATGGTAGAAAAGCTCTGGGAGCTATGGAATGAATAGCTTCTAAGTTCTGCTCTGCCACTTAGGGACGGAGGCAGAGGAGGGCAGAGAACGAGCCCGATGTTCTGGTGCTGGGCCAGCTGGGTTTGCATCTTGCTTTTCAAAAGGTGGTTGCCTGTTAGACCTCTTGGTGCTCCAATGCCTCACTGGGTAATCACTTGACCTTTCTCACAAAGTTACGGAGAGTAGTCAGTAAGTTCACACATCTAAACATCAAGATCAGCGTGTGGCGTAGCTTAACAGTGAAGGTTGTGTTAAATATTTTTATTATGTGCCTTCTTTGAGCTTCAGCTTCTAGATTTTAATACTTGTAAGATAAAAATAGATCAGATGAGGCAAATTTGTGCCCATGTTGTGTATGGGTAAGAACCACACGGCTTTAAAGTGCCATTCTTTTGAAGTGCCACTTTGAAAGGCAGTGGGAAATGCTTTGTCTCATCTTGGAAATTTCTCCCCCGATACTGAGTTCTTTGCTTGTGTGATTTAACAACAGAGTCATGTTGAATATTACTTTACACACTATTGTAAATATTTAATCCCGAAATTCCATAATACATCTATTTTAATGATGTATTCTGTTATTAAATGAAGGTGAGTGTCCCGGTAATGGGAATTTCACAGTGGTGAGTAAAACTTTACCTGCTTTTTGAAAGTTTGGTGGATAGCTTAATGATCACTGTTGATTAGACAGGTAGCGTGGATGTTTATAGCCCCAACCCTCAGAAGAGATTTGTGAGAGGACTTTGCTTCAGTGTGGGGGTGGGTTCAGGGAAGTAGTGACCGTGTTTTGCTGCTGCAGAAGCCAACAGACAGTTCTGCCTGATGTCCCAGACACTCTCCACATTCTGTCATCTGCCTTTTTAGTAGGGTTACTCTTCCTTCTAAATGCTCTTCCTGAGCCATATATAGGTCAGTTGTTTCAAACTTGAGTGAGCATCCGAAACTCCTGGAGGGTTGAGGGTTTGTTAACACAGATTACTGAGTCTGCCCTTAGCGTTACTCATTCCGTGGATCTGGAGTGGGGTCTGAGAATTTGCATTTCTAGCTAGTTTCCAGATGATGCTGACACTGCTGGTCCCCGGCCCACACTTTGATAACCACTGCCCTATGTAAATTGCCAAGTCCCTGCACCTAAAACTCAGGCCTTATTAATCATCATTATTATTGTTAGTCGTTGTTGCTTTTCTTGGATATAGTTCCCCACCATCTTCACCCATCAAATCTCAATGCTCTTTCTCTTTCATGCCTTATTTCAAATACACTTCATTCATAAAGATTTTTCTGATTTCCGTGTTACTCTCACCCACAGGGGCTCCACCTTTCCCTGAGCCCCATTACAGCTCCGATCTTGGAAAGAGCTCCATTACCCTACTAGACGGCATGCTCCTTGGCAACAAAGGACTGGACCCTAATGTTTTTTTTTAATCCTTCAAAACTGGTTCTCTAAGAGGTTCTTGTAGATTTCTTAAGTGGGATTCAAGTCTATAATTATGTGTATGGAACTGTTTGGCTCTCTCTTCCACTCTCCTTTGTAAAAAATCTAATATTGACTGTACTCACATCCAGGATGTATGTTTCCCAGGCTTTTCTATCCTGGGAGCCATGCTCATATTTGATCTATTATACGAAAAGGGTGCTTTTTGTTCAAGGGTTTGTGAACCCCAAATCTCTTCTTTAGCATCATGCTTAATCTTTTTTCAAAACAATTTTGAGAGAAAAAGGAACGGCTTTTAAATCCAAATTTAATTAGAAATGCTGGATGCTAAAATTTGACTTACTTTCTCTTTTAGGAGAGAAGCTCTGTCCCATTCTTTCTGCAACCGGGTCTACCCTTTCCTCACCCCCCTTTCTTTTGGCCATTTTTCTCTGCCAACAATTAAATCCGGGGGCTGAATTCCCAGGGATTTGATTTCTCATGGTAGCCTGTGGCTTCGGGCAGTTACATAGACATCCAATTGCCAGAGAAGTCAAATAAGCTAATGACTGCCTGAGGCATTCGCAGAGCCCCCTCTGAAAGCCTTCTCTGCCTGTCACCTGCCCAGACAGGGAGTCGGCCCTGTACGCACACATTTTCCCCAAAGACGTGTAAACATGGAGGTTTCCCTGGAGATGGCTTTTCCTAGAGTTTGAATACTTGTTTTTCCCACCCTTGCCTAGAGAGGCAAATTGCCAGGATGTCATAGAGGGTTAGCTTCTCGGTTATCTAATAAGAAAAAAATGTTCTTCAGACGGTTCTGTTACTGTGGGAAAATATCAGAAATAAGAATTTCTTCAAACAAACTCTGCTTACCATTCTGTTACCTGTATTGTTGCTAACTTCTTCAAGGCAGGCGAAATATATGCTTTTGTTTAGAAGTCAGACACACAATCTTTTTTCTCTAAATAATTATTTAAAATTATTTCAAAATTTATTTGCAGGAATAAACAATAACCTTTATTAGTTAATCCCAGCCTCCCCCCTCAAAAGAAAAACCCCACTGCTCATCCCAAGTGGCAGATCTTCTTTGATATTTACATTTGAGTTGATTTATTACACATCTCATTTTTGGACATGGGCTGCGCCCTAACAAAACTTTCAAAGATCTGGGAGCCCAGTTTGGAGAGCCTTGGATTCCTTCTCAGAGTAATACGGCTATTTCTGCCTATATTTGTGCCAGGAATTTTGCAGCCACTTTCTCTATTCTTCATGGACTTAGAGGTTCTAAAATACATGAAAAAATTAAAAATTACATCTTAAGAGGATTTAAACATTTGGTTCCTATTTCTACATAGTGTTTGTTTACAAAGACATAATAAAAGTATCTATACATAAAAGCAGCTAATTGAATAATGACAAAGAAGGTGATTTGGAAGGAAAAAAGAGGCTGAAGGGTTCATGGCACAGTGGGGAAAGAAGGGATTTGTTTCTGGATGCGGAGGCCTCTGGTGACAAGGTAACCGAGACGCAGGGCACGTGGCTGGTGGGGTCAGGCGGGGAGGTGGGAGTGGAGATGTGCGGGGGTGGGGTAGCGCCCATACGGGCTGTGTATGTGCGGCACTGGCTTGTGCGTGTTCTGTGCTGCATCAAGCCTTTTCCTGGTGTACTCTGTAATGCTCTCTCTAACTAGTTGCCTTCTGGCCTTTCCAAGGTGGCAGCTTGATGGGAGCAGACTTACGAGGTATGTTCCGGTTCTTTCCTTTTTGAGGAGGTCACATCAAGATTTTATCAGCTGTTTACTTATTGACTTGTACTGTAATAGAAACTGGTTCTCCTGGAGGCTAAGTAAACAGAAATGAAGCGGAAACACTCCTCTTATTTTTTTATTTTTTTGCAGTTTTTGGCTGGGGCCGAGTTTGAACCCACCACCTCCGGTATACGGGGCCAGCGCCCTACTCCTTTGAGCCACAGGCGCTGCCGTAACACTCTACTTTTTAGGAGGCAGATTAGGTATTAGATGTTGCTGCTGGGATGCCAATTAAAGTTCAGGAACAGTTTAGCTGATACATACCTTGATTGGGATGAAAATATTAGTCATTTTTTTCAGCTTGGCAGCATTTTTGTTTGTAGTTTTTCTATTATAACAACTAAAGGATGAATAAAAAATTCTATTATAAGATTCTCTTCCCCATCCAGTTGTTATTAATGGGTATTTCCCAGAAAACTTCAGGCAATTTAGGACTAAATTTTATGACTAAAGGGGGAATGAACTTGAATTAGAGACAGCAGTGAGCAGTGAAAGAGGATAGACTCAGAGTCTAGGCAACCCCAGGATTAAAAGCCTGATTTTGTCCTTGACACCTGTGTGACATTGGGTGGGGTAACTAAAGTTCCTGGCCTCAGCTTCCTCATTTGTAAAGTTGAGATAATCACATCTAACTCTGAGAGTGGTTCTGTGGATTACATGTGCAAGAATGCCCAGCATTTAACATACTCCCTGGTTCATTAACTGTCTGCAATCAACATTAGATGCCTTCACCCTTCCTTTATCATATATGGCAAAAGCTAAATGATCAATTTTTTTTTTCAGTTTTGCCATTGGTAGTTCTTTTTTTGGTTGTTCATTCTTGTTGACATACGTCCCTCACTGTGGACTTTTTCTTTTTTCTTTTAAATTGGGTTTTGGCACTTTTTTACTTTTTTACATTAAATGATGCTCTAGATTTCATTTCCTGCCCTTGTTCAAGAATCAGCCAGTGATCTCCCTTGGTAATGAGAAAGCAAAATCCAGGCATGAGGTGTGCCCATGTGTAGCATTATTATTATCATTATTATTATGATTTGCATTTCATTTTTCCCAACAGCGTGGGGAAGAGGGAGTTGCTTAGGCTTTCTCTCCTGCTCTTCTGCCGGAAGGCACCGTGTTGCCCTAGGGAACCGTGAGAGTGCAGTATGAAGTCATCATTTTCATGTCCCAGTGTTTGGCTGGGAGCCCCTGTTGTTACAGCTACCATATAAAATTCTGGGACTTGGCACTTGTGTGGATGTGCATGTGTTTGCTCAATCACCTCCTTGAGCTCACTAAGGGGCATGTTGCATCTCCCTTCAGCTGGCTCCTCAGTTTTTCTTGGGTCTGAATCCAGTGTGACCCTCCTCTGCCTTAGTCTTTTGCAATAGAAACAGTTTTTGATTGGCAGCAAAATTGAGGAAGTAGTTCAGAGAGGACCCATCTACCCCAGTTTCCCCTATATTGGCATATTATTAGCATGGTACATTCATTATGATTAATGAACCAAAACTGGTAACTGAAGTCTATGCTTTATTCATATTTCCTTAGTTGTTTCTTACCATCCTTTTTCTGTGCTGGGATTGAGTCTAGAATATCACATTTCATTTAATTGTCATATCTGTTTAGGGTCCTCTTGGCCGTGGCAATCTCTCAGGTTTTCATTGCTTTTGACTAACTTCATGTTTTGAGAAATACTGTACTGATATTTTGTAGGCTGCCCCTCTGTTGGAATTTTTATGGTGTTTTTCTCAGGATTAGAGTGAGGGTGAGTTTGACAGAGGAATATCCAAAGATAAAGTGACATTATCTTTTTGAGGGGCCGGAGGGGTTTGTGTGTCAAATGATCCTTTTATTGAAATATTTTCCTTTGTACTTTTTACTAGTCTTTCCACTGCACCCCTGTTGACCTTGTCTATGACATGATGACATCATGAGAGTGGGGGCCATCAACACTGCAGCCCACAGACTGGGCCATGCCCAGGATTTCTTTAATGCTTCAGCGAATTCCCTGACTAAAGATCTGTGCTGCATCTGTCTGGTAACATTGACCATCTTGTCAAAAGTGATATTTCCATTGTGTTTAATGCTTTTTGGTTTTTTACTGTCTCTTGGTGGTTCCTTGACAGTTTTGCTGTTGAGGGCAGAGGCAGAAAGCATCTCTTCAATCTTGGCCTGTCCGTCTGGATAGTCAGTTTCATTGTGATCCTAAGACCCTTCCAGTCACCAGTTGCCTTGGGCAATGTCCTCACCAACCTTTTCTGGAGACAGACTGAAGGGGCTGATCCTGGAGGCTACGGCAGATGTGGCACCGACCTCACCACCAGTTTGATCTCCATTGGGGTTGAACTTGGGCTGCATGGTGGAGGGAGCTGGTGTTGGATAAATCCAGATTCTGGTTAGCTGAAAAATGTTGCACCTTGGCTTCCTTTAAGCAGAAGTCAAAAGTTCATCACACCATATCAAGATTCAGTCCTCTCAGCATGATTTATGACTGTTGGCATTGACCTTGATCAGCTGGCTAAGGTGGCATTTGTCAAGTTTCTCCACTATGAGTTACCCTATTTCCCCAGCTTTCCCCACTATACTCTTTGGAAGGAAGTCCTTACGTGCAGCCCACACTTAGAGAGTGGAGTGTTGTGCTCTCCCTCCTTGAAGGTAGAATATATACATAAGTTGTTTGGAATTTATTGCCTGTGGCCCTTAATTTTTATTTCCTGATACCTATTTTTCTATTCAGTGTCTGTTTCTACTGGGCAGGTTTTAATACTTTAGCAAATATATACTCATTAGATATTCAGAACAATTAATAATGTGTAGGCAGATTTTGAACCTAATGTTATGCACTTGTCAGTTATTAAATCTGTGGTCATATAGAAAGCCTGGCTCTGGTTTTCCTACTTTAACACCTGTTTCACATGTATCCCTATTTCTGCTGAAATGTATCAGAAATATCACTCATCATCCAAAGGTACTTTTTGTGTTTCATATATCACTTAATTTCTACATGGTGAAATATTACTAAATTTTCTGATGGCCGACAAGGGAAAAATTCATCTCTGATCTTATTTTATAGAATAATTGGCTGCTAAACACACAGGCAAACTAGACGTGTGGCACAGAGAGCATTTCCTATGGTAATGACTAGGTTGTGTCCTAATATGTGGCAGAGCCTTGTAACAGCACATTAAGCAGGAAAACGTGCAGAAGCTGAGAGGCGTGTGAGGCTAGAAGGAAAAAAAATACTCCTGGGGTTTTAATCACTGATCACAGGTCTATAAATAACCACTTCTCGGATTCATAAGGCATGTGTGTTCTGGCGATGATCTAATTTGGCATATGGGCTTGCCATATTTTTTCCTTCTCTTCTTTGTGATCTGCTTGAAATAACCAGAGAGGGCAGACCCGAAGACAGGTGGTGAAATGTTCAGGGGAAAAACACAAAAAGTAATTGTCTAGATTTGGCCAGCAGTTCTATGTGGTGACCTGAAGGAGTTGACTCAGCACGACACCATGTATTTAGATTTTGCAAGAGAGTGTACACCACAGTGCACTGTTTACAGACCTTCAATTTCTGAGCACCTAACTATTGTGTTTTCATTGAAAAGACTTATGCTGGCTTGTTGTACCGCTGGGTCCATGCAATATATAAGAAGATATCCAATAGTAGGCGAGAAATGCTCCCTAAAAATAAATTTCCACCCAGAGAATAGTATAGCTATTTCTCTTTCTTTCTGAACAAAGATTTCTATGCATTTCAGAGTCATCAAAACTTTAATGTATTTATTATAACAAGCATGCATTCTTTTGAGAAAAGTGATATTTTGGCTTGGCACCTGTGGCTCAAGCCGCTAAGGTGCCAGCTACATACACCTGAGCTGGTAGGTTCGAATCCAGCCCTTCCCCACCAAACAACAATGATGGCTACAACCAAAAAATAGCCAGGTATTGTGGGGGGCGCCTGTAGTCCCAGCTACTTGGGAGGCGGAGGCGGGAGAATCGCTTGAGCTCAGGAGTTGGAGGTTGCTGTGAGCTGTGATGCAACAGAACTCTACCCAGGGTGACAGCTTAAGGCTCTGTCTCAAAAAAAAAAAAAAAAAAAAAGTAGGCTCTGCGCCTGTGGCTCAACGGGCTAAGGCGCCAGCCACGTACACCTGAGCTGGCGGGTTCTAATCCAGCCCGGACCCACCAAACAACAAGAATGGCTGCAACCAAAAGATGGCCAGGCGTTGTGTGGGTGCCTGTAGTCTCAGCTACTTGGGAGGTGGAGGCAAGAGACTCGCTTGAGCCCAGGAATTGGAGGTTGCTGTGAGCTGTGATGTCACAGCACTCTGTCCAGGGTGACAGCTTGAGGCTCTGTCTCAAAGAAAAAAAACAAAACAAAAAAACAAAAGTGATTTTCCAGATCAGTTTTGCATAACCTGAATAAAATATGATATGGTTGTGTATTGTGCCGCTATTTGTATTACTTGTTTTCTACGTTATTATTTTCTGTATGTTAGGATGTTATCTATTTTAAAAACCCTATTGGTTCTGGGATGATTATCTATTTCCTAGAATTTGAAGGAAAATTAACACCAAAATGCTATTTTCCATCACCTATTTTGATAGAATTTAAATTTATGTGAAACATAATTAGATTGGTTTCAACGCACTTTCAGAAGAATCAGAGAAATCTCTTGATCTTCTACCTCAAAGTGAGAAATAGTTGAATGTCCGGGAGTTAAAAGTTCCACTCCAATCAGAAAATAATACAGTTCTTTTACTTCATAAAGTTCAATTTTTCCCTCAAGGTACTTGATTTTTTACATATATTAACTCATATTTTTTGAAGGTGGGCCAGAGTTTAACTTCTGGTTTTTGCATTATTTAGTAGAACAGGGGCTTCAGGCACCAAGAGGTTTAAGTCAACGAGTTTGCTACAGACGAAGTGTTTTAAATTGTAACACGGGACTCATTCCATCAGGGTATTATACTAAGACTCTGAAAATTTTAGAATAATCGAGGTAAGGTAATGATCTTCTAGAAGACGCTCTTGGTTTCTTTCTCATTCTCTCCCCAGACACTCTTAACCTTCAACTGTGTAAAAGAAAGCAGAAATCTGTTGATCAGGAAACCTGCGATAGATAGGCTTCTTCTGTCATTAAGGAGAAAATCATGTTGGCAGTGTCACGGGAGTGGAATTCAGGGAGGATATCTATAAAGTTTTAGGATCTTGCCTGGGTGTTTTTATGGCAAGTCTTACAAGGTAAAGAACAGATTGGGACTGGACAGGAACTTTGGAAAGAAAGCATGTCAAGGCCGGAGTATTTAAACAAGTCTTGATGTGGAAGCTGTTAGTCTAGTGCCTTGTCTTTAAGGAGCAAGTATTTCCTTGAGCGATAAGCTATGTTATTTATGCTTATTTGCATTACTGTTTAACAGAGGGACAAGAAAATATGCCAGGTCCCAGGACAGTTTAATACAGGGACAGAGATTATGTTGATTTCAGTCCTCAATAGACACATCCAAATCTCAGCAAGTCTTGGTGGCTTCACTTCTTCTATCCTCATTGCTACTAAGGCAGTTTAATTACCATCATTTCTTACTTGGAATGTCCTATGAACTTTCCAGTTGCTCCTGCTTTTTCTTTTATTGTTCTAAAATCCATTCTCTCCACAGTTACTGACTGACCTTTTTTTTTTCTACCTAAAATCTTCCACAAGTTTCACATTGCACTTGTCTCATCAAGCAAGTGACATTGTTGCCTTTTATCAGAAGCAGAAGTGCAACTACTGAATCTTGGCATTGCAGTCGCCAAAGAAAACACATTGCAGTTAAACACTAGGTGCTCATATAGGAAGACGGATAGCAACATCAGCCTCAGTAGTGGGGGTCGGTCCCTCACAACCCACAGGACCTTCCCAGCAAGAGGGAAGTTGCCCTGCACACACCTGTCCTGTGCTGCGGCAAAAGGGTCCTGTCCCCTCCCACAGTGGGTAGGTGAGTGGTAGGACTGGGCAGGTGTCCTATTACCTGACTCACGGCATTAAGAAGACTAATTGAGCCTGAAACAGGGAAAGATATTCCCTCACAAGGTGATAAGCTCAGCACAGGCTATGAGGATGATTTATCTCTTGGTAAGGAAGAGTTTCAGGTCCAAGGCCCAATCTCACATAGCCAAGAGTGGATCAAAGGTCTTCTAGTGTAAGACTGCCTTTCCCAAGAGCATGCAGAAGGAACCCAAAACTTCCTGCATCGACACAGAAAACCTCTTGAGAGTTTCGCCCCTGCTGTGCTCTCTGACTTCAACTTGGACTATTTCCCCTTTCGGCAGAGACCTTCTTTCTATGCTTGCATTAGGGTCTATGGACCATCTCCTCAAACTTGTCTGAGAGTCCTCAGTCTTGAGATAGTTTTCTCTCTAGTGGGATTGAGATCTCATTTCAAAGCTCCTTTCATCAGAGGGAACTTCCTCAACTACTCAGTTTGAAGTAGGTCCCTTTGGTCCTTATATTACGTGGTATAATTCCATTTTCTTCATATGACTTACCATTATTTGAAATTATTTTGTTCACTTATTTCCTTTTTTTCTTCTGTTGTCCTTTCTATAGAATGCAAGCAGGGAGCTCTATCTTAGTTAGTGTTATATCCCCAGAGCCCAGAACATTGACCTGTACATAGTCAACATTTAAAAGTATTTGTTTCACTCTGTTTGTGGGACTTAGGGGAACATTCCCATACACAGCTGGTACAAGTGTAAGTTAGCACACAGTTTGGAAACGTGTTAAAAATAGAAATGTTCATGCCCTTTGATTAAGCATTTTTTACATGTAATTATCCTGCAGATATACTTGTGAAAAATCAGATGTATATCATGACATTTATTGTGTAGAAAAGAGTTAACATAGGAAGCCTGAGGCTGCTGCCTTAGAAGGGCTTGCTTGCAAAGCTCGCTTTTAGCTGGCATCTGGGACTTGGCTGGTAAATAGTCAGTTCTCTGCACTGACATGAAACTTCCCTTAAGTAATGAAGCTGTTTTACTCACTTGAAGACTGAACATCTGCTATCCTTCTGCAAATTTGGAATTTTGGTAATGGCAGTCAAGGGGTATCTACATGACCAGTCCCCAGTGTGAAAACTTTGTTACTGAGTCTCTAAAGTGTTTCCATAGGCACAAACTTTACCCACAGTACTGCATGTTTTGAGGGGGTGCTGTTGAAGGAAGGAGCACTTTCAATATATCCTTGTGTGGAATGTGAGACGCCCACACATAATTTCTCCTTGATCAGCTTGTTTCTTTCCCCCATCGGTCCTGTTACACATCCTTTTTGCTGTAATAAACCTTATCATTAGTACAACTATATTTTGAGACTGTGAGTCTTAGTGAATCATAGAATATGTGGATATTCTTGGATACCCCTGAAATAGTCATAGTAATTTCTCCCCCAGAAGCATATTAAAATAAGGAAAATATTCATGTATGGAAGACTAATTGTGGCATACACATAAAAAGGAATATTACAGAGTATTTCTCTTTGAGATAATCCTATATATGGATATGAAAATGGTGACCAAATAGATGGTTGATGAAAGGGAACAGGGTTCAAAGTGGTTTCTGTAAGTCAGATGCTACTGTGGGTGCACACACACACAGGTATGTTTCCACATGCATATAGTATCTCTGGAAATAGGGTTACCTCCGAGAAGAGGAACTTGGTGCTTGAGGGGAAACGAGAGAAAGGGAGGCTTTACTATGTATCCTGCGCTATCTAATATGTTGGCCACTAGCCACAAGTAGCTATTTAAGTTTAATTAAAATTAAATGTAACATTCAGTTTCTTTTTATCAACATCCACATTTCAAGGCTTTCTAGTCAGACATGAACGGGAGCTGTCATACTAAACATGCAGATAGAGAACATCTCTGTTATTGCCGTAGGATGTCTTACATAGCACCGATCGTATCTTTCTTTACTGTTTATTACTTATACCATGTACATATTTTATTATTATTCACAAAACTATTTAAAGCAAAGCAGAATAGTAGTTGAATGGATGAATGATGGATGTTGACCAAAAAGTCCCTGCTGAGAGACTGTCCTGAGAAGCTCAACAAGATCAAATCACTCGTTTTTTGGTTTGTTTGCTTGTTTGTGTTTTGCAGTTTTTGGCCAGGGCGGGTTTGAACCCACCACCTCCGGTATATGTGGCCGGTGCCCTAATTCTTTGAGCCACAGGTGCCGCCCTCGAATCACTCATTTTCATGGTGGAAATTTACATGTAGTTCATGTAGGGAAGCTAAATAGTAGCATAAATCCTCAGTACCTTATTATAAAAGCAAATCTTCAGCTTAGAGGTTGGAGCCAATTCCAGATCTAGGAACCCCAGCAAATTCTCGAGGGAACATGCCAAGGCGCACAGAATGGGATTATTGGTCTCTCCCCTTCACGGGCTCCAGCAACTTGTGCCGTAGGCACTTGGCAGCTCTAGCACACTAGCATGCAGCGTGAACAGACCTCTGTGCTTCTCGTACTCTTCCCCCTCCCCTCCCTCTCTCCCTAAATAAATAGCTCTTATAACTTTATGCCCCCTCAATATATTATAATAAATTTTTTGTGTGCTTGAGAGATTGGACACTGGGAAAGGTCAGTAATAGTACTGTTAGTATTTTTTACAGTTCCTTTGGTATTTAAGTGCCTGCTGAATACATGGCCTTTATCTTTGGGGTCCTTGTGGTCTAGCATGGGAGATGGGAAAAGGCAACAGATTGTGCTGATGTTACAGCATTAAATGGTGTGCTGTAAAGATTTGCTCAAGGTGCAACAGGACATGAAGAAAGGCTGCCTGACGCAGTTATGAAGTAAGACATGTCAGGTGGAGAGAACGGGACAGGCGCTGCAGATGGCGCAGGTAACTTTGGCAAAGAGGGTGTGAAAGAGAATGGCTTGCTGGGAGCCTCACAGCAGTTGAAGCCTAGAACCCCAACCTGCAGGTGGAGACCAGAGTAAGAAGAAAGGCAAATTAGGTTAAGCCGGGAGGCCTCGTGCTGAATGCTTGGTGGGCTGAGTTTTATCTGATAAAGATTTCAAAACTTGAAAAGACTTTGGGAAGAGATACAAGATTTGTGTAGAATTCTCTGAATGCATTTTGAGGAATGGATTTAGAAAGGCAAAACCCATGCAAGGGGACCTGAGGATACTGTTGTCACAATCCAGATGGCAGCTGATGAGGGTCACTTCTATTGATGCCCTTCGATTGGTATTTCTCTCTTCTTTTTTCCTCATTTTTCCCTCCTTCTTCACTTGAGCTTTAAAATCTTTCAAATAAACTAGCTGAACCCAAGTCCTTGTCTCAGAATCTGCTAATGGGATATTCCAAAGAAAGAAGAGAAGTGGGTGTTCAGTAGAGTCAAACGCTGCCCTCAGGCCAGTTAGATAAAAACTGAACATCTCGGGTGGCACCTGTGGCCCAAAGGGGTTGGGTGCCGGCCCCATGTGCCAGAGGTGGTGGGTTCGAACCTAGGTGTAGTTTGGAGGGTGAGGGGGAAGAAAAATGAACATAGATGAAGCTTACAAGTGTTAGCCAAGTGGTATAGTCATAGCCAGGTTAGGACATAGATTTATGAATAGAATTTTTTCCAGAATAGGAACAAATGGACATATTAGACATTATTATAGTCCTACCCCTCGCACAGTCACTTCTCAAATAATCTTATAGTGGCCTGAAAGACACTGACATAGGAGACCAAGGGCAGAGACGGGGAGAAAAGTAGGCTATTGACAGAATCTTGGAGAAGTGTGTGCTATTGACAAGATCCTTTGAGTTTCTGGATTGAGTCATGCCTGAAACATCCAGATTTCCCTCTACTGAAGCCAGACTTTTGAGTTAAGTGAATAAATACTGTGTTTTGTCTGAGTCAGATTGATTTAGGTTTTTGTAATTTGCAAATAATGAACAGCACAAACTTTTCTTCTCTAAAGCTAATTGAAATACCTTTCTGTCTTTACAGCGCGCGCGCGCGCACACACACACACACACACTCTATTAAAGTGCTAAAAGGGAAAAAAAACTCCAGTAGCTAGAAAGAGGTGTAAGACAGAAATAAAAGTAGATAATTCATGAAAAAAGGCTCTTGAGAGGATAGTAGCTGATGTAACCAAGAACTTGAGTGGAATGATTACTCAAAATCAATTTTTACATTTTAAAAATGTAAAATTTTAAACCATACTGAAAAAAATTGAAAAATTATGAGGGTAGATATATATCTTAGTAGGCCTAGGATTCTACCATTACAATTTTGCTATATTTCCCATTTTTGAGTCATCACAAATCTTAACCATTAACTTACAGATTTATCAAGGCATCTTATTTTTTTGATGCATTTCAAAATGGGTTGTCTGTGTTAGTATATTTTATTTCTAAACATTTCAGCATGCAGATAATTCTTAACATAAATATATATGTTTATTATTATTATTATTATTTTTAGAGACCGAGTCTCACTTTATCACCCTTGGTAGAGTGCCGTGGCTTCATAGCTCACAGCAACCTCCAACTACTGGGCTTAGGTGATTCTCTTGCCTCAACTTCCCGAGTGACTGGGACAACAGGTGCCCGCCACAACGCCCAGCTATTTTGTTGTTGTTATTGTTGCAGTTTGGCCGGGGCTGGGTTTGAACCCATCACCCTCGGTATATGGGGCTGGCACCCTACTCATTGAGCCATAGGCACTGCTCTGCATGTTTATTTTTGATTATTATGGGCACGTAGTAGTTATACATCTTTGTAGGTACATGTGATGTTTTAATCCAGACATACAATGTGAATTCATCACAGTAGCGTAATTGGGTATGTATCACTTCAGGCATAACATTGAACATTACTTTGTGTTAGTAAGATTCCAGTTTCATTCTTTTAGTGATTTTGAAGTACACCTTAATTTGTTGTTTATAATCACTTTGTTGAGCTATCAAATACTGTTTATTGTCATTAAGTATCTAACCATATTTTTGTACCTATTAATTATCCTCACTTTATCTCCTCTCTCTGCCACTCTTCCCTTACTCTAGTAACTACCATTGTACTCTATGTCCATGAGAACAAGTGTTTTTAATATTGAGGTCCCTTATGTGCGTGAGAAATACAAGATTTGTCTTTCTGTGCTTGGAGGAGAATTCAGCATATCAAAGAGATACCTGCCCTCCCGTGTTTATTGCAGCACTATGCACACTAGCCAAGGCATGAAATCAACCTAAATGTCCATCAACAGATAAACAGATAAGAAATTCTGGCACATATGCAGAAGGAAATATATAGCAACAAAAACGAATGAAATCCTGCCATCTGTAATGACATGGATGGAACCGGAGAACATGTTGTTAAGTGGAATAAGCCAGCGTGCATGTTATTAACTTGCTTCCCAAACTTGTTTACAGTGATAAGTATGTAATAGATCAAAAAAATTGCCTTTGAAATCTGTTATTCTAATGATATATCATCTTTTAAAATTCAAGCACTTTTGTTATTTTTGTGCTGTTATTAAATTTGAAAGAATATTTTTCTTGTTTTCCTTATATTCAGAGGATGGTCCTTTAGAACATTTTCCGGAATATATAAACCTAGCTTGTTCATGGTGGTTTTTATAATGTTGCCTCTTGGAGAAGTTAGAAATAATCATGCATAAGACTATGAGGTTTGGCATATGTTCGCTGGGGGCTTGGACATCGATTGCATTCCACTAACTCTTACATTGCTATTGTACGTTGCCCACAGCCTTACAAGTCACCACGCACGCCTGCGTTTCAATGAATATCTTTGCTGATGGAATGTTTACCCTGGAAGGCATTATAATCCTAGGCCTACGAAGAGCTTCGGCTTTGTAGCAGAGCCTGGTAGAATACTTTTTGAGAATACGTTGTTTAAATATTCCATACAGATAAACATTTCATATACACGTCCATCTTAAACCTTGTTCTAGCCTTTCATTGTATCTAAGACTTTTTCTTTTTTTATTATAAATCCTTATCCTATAAGTTTAATTTTTTGGAGATACATATATATTTCTTGCTCTGGTATCATATGCAAAATTGCTGCTGAATCATCTTTGTTGCTAAAAATAATCCATTTCTCCTTCTTTCTAACCACATAGCACTTTTTAAATGGTGGCCTAATGGCATCTGTCACTGACACCCAGAGAAGTAGGGTGCAAGGTGGCAGGGTGGGGTTGAAAATAAATTACAATGCTGGATCATTCACTTGGCTCACGTGTATGTGTGGTGTGCTTTTTAGTTGTTGTATGTGTCATATATGTCACTGCCCTTTTTTTCTTTGATATGTGAAGGTTAGAAATGTTTCATTTATTGGATATGCATAAATAATTTGTCTGCAAAAGGGGATAGCAAAGGTGCTGTCAGAGACTGGCATAGCTCCCCTTATCTTTCTGCTGAGGCTTCTTACTCTGGATGTGCTCTGGATTCCAATTTGTCTCTCCTGGAAGTATTAGTATAATGACAGAGGACCTTTCTCTCTGGAACCTCCTCTGTCACCCTCTTCTTTGTTTCCTTTCTATCAGCTCTTAAGCTTACATAAGTCTCACCTTTCTTAAAAGTGTTTTTTTTCAAAGTTCTTCTTGGACCTCACCTTTCCCTCTGAGAAACGTCTTGTCTCTGGTTCCTTTTCCTACACTGACTTAGCCACCCTGCCATCTCTCCCTTATCTCCTTTATTCCTTAGATGACTGCAGGGTAGTTACAGTTATAACTCTAGAATGGCACTTTCCCCCAAAGCCACTAGACTAATGAACTTTTTATTCTCATGATTCTACTTAATTTTACTTACTTTTCTTTAAAACCTAGTAACTAATGTTTACTGGGAGCTAATTATGTGTCTGGCCTTCATCTAAATGCTAACCTCAAAATAACCTATAAAATAAGTACTATTTTTTATTGCTATTTGTCACATGAGGAACTAAGGCAAAGGAGGCTGGTAAAGTTCTTCAAGGTCACTAATAATAGTAAGTGGCAGAGCCAGGATCTTAAGCCAGGGAAGTGAGTATGAATGAATGTGTCTTAAAATTCATGTGTTGGAAACCCGATTCCAAATTCAACGGTGTGGGGAGGTGGAATCTTTATGAGGCCAAAGCCCTATGGACAGCTTAATAACATTATAAAAGGGCACTTGCAGCAGAGGGCTCTCTGCCTGTCACTCTCCTGCCATTGGCAGACACAGTGTTCATCCTTGCTTGCCCTTCTGCCACCTACCATGTGAAGGTACAACAGACTTCAAGTGCCAGCACCTTGATTTTGGACGTCCTAAAGTTCAGAACTCTGACAAATAAACTTCTGTTCTTTATACATTATCTAGTCTGTGATATTTTGTTACAGCAGCACACATGGGCTGAGACAGTGACCCCAGAGCTGCTTGATGTGGGGTGCTGTGACCATCCTTCCTGCCCTCTGATCTCTGGGCATCCTTCTGACTGTATCTTTCTCTTTCTCAAATATGTGCAATTCTCTTTAGCTTGGTATCTCTCACCAGGATAATTTTAATTGCTTCCCAATCAGTCACTGCGCTTCCAGGCTTTCCCTGTCCAGCTTATATTTTTCAGACCATGGTCATGGTGACGTTGCTGAAGCTCAAATCTGATCACACTGATCTCCTGCTTAAAACCCTTCAATGATTTCCTGCTTTTCAGCTGAAAATGCAAGTCTCTTGTACCATCGTAAAGGGGCTGCAAGGTGTGAATCCTCAAATTTCCCTCTTTGGTTTCATTTCTGGATGTTCTCTGTTTGCCTCAGTGGACCCTAATCTACTAGCTTAGATGCTCAAAATAACTAGACGAGAGAATTTTGAAGGCTCTTTCCACAAAGAAATGATACAGGGGATTCTCAGGCTCTTTTTAATTTCCATGTTCTTGGAAAGGTCTTGTTTTCAGTACCCTGTAGTCTGGTCTCACTTTCTCTTGGCCCCTGTGCTGGAGTATGTAGCTTCCTGTGTTTCCTCAATTCTCCTGTTTTAGATTTCAAGCCCAGGGCTTACAATTTTGTTTTGTTGTTGTTGTTAGTCATTGACTATCGCTTCCCCCATTAGAGTATGTTGTGTTGTCTTAGCCCAATGTCTGGTACATGATAGGTGTTCATTACTTAATTATTAAATTACTGTCGAGTGTTATAGAAACAATGTATAGTGTATAGAACAATGCTAACAAGTGGATCCCTAAGTGCATTTTAGTTGGTTTCATGATGCTTCTGGGCCTCCCTTTTCTCACTGTGAAATGTAGTTGGAACATACATTTATCCCAGAGGCACAAAGTGTCTTCTCAAAATCTGTAGAGGATTTTTGTTATTAACAAAAAAAAAACTGGATTAAATGTTTACAGAAATATATATCCCACCATTCTTACTGTTTTTTTCATTTCATTTTTTTTGAGAGGTGTATTGGTTTTGGACAAAAGATTAAAGAGTTGGAAATGTGTCTATTTTGTCTGTATCATGAAAGCAAGATCCTGTAGCTTTTTAAGAGACAATACCGTCAGAAAAATGGAGTGGTACGTTTTATGCACAGAACAACATATCGAATGTAAGGAATTTGTATCCTTGTGTATATGAAAAGAAATTATTCTGTCAACTATTTTTGCTTTCCTTAAAGAATGGTAGAAAATATAAGGAAGTCTCTTCTTATTGAGTTTATGCTTACCCCTCTTGTTCATTCCTTCCCTCCTCCAGGAGATTCTTTTTTCCCTAAAATGCACTGTTTCAAGACGGCTTTTCTTTTCTTTTTACATTATTCACTTCTAACTGTTCTAGGATTTTTGTGGCTTCTTTTTTTTTTTTTTTTTTTTTGCTTTTTACAGTTTTACAAATTGGATCTGATTTCCTGAATGAGCAGTAAAAACATTAGCATTGGCTAGATCCATTTGGAAGCCATTATAAATATTAGTAAGGATTTTACGTTACGCCATGATAAACAACTCCAAATATCTGTGGCTTCCAATGATCAGACTTTATTTCTAATTTAGTAATGTGTATTGTGGTTCTATTAGGAGTTGGGCTCATCACAGCTCTTTAGAAACCCAGGTAGGCAACGTAGCTGCCATATTGAACGTGGCCAGCCACAGTGTCATAAGGGAAACAGAAAGCTTGAATATCTCCCGCTGGCTATCAAATGCTCTGGCCACAATTCATCTGATCATTGAACAGTAATCATCACATGGCTCCACTCGTACAGATGCCTTAGATTTCCTAGAAGAGGGGAACTGGACATATTTGGGAAACGTGCTGACCATCTCAGTGTGTCCCTGATATCTTCATTCCCATGATAATTGGACTTCCAACAATTTTTTTCAATGACCTTCTTAGCATTTTCCAGGGTAATCCTTATTAACATCATGCCAGAATATAAATCAGCCTGTGTATCTTATACTAACTCCTTGCCTAATGCACCTGCTGAAAGGCATGGATGGGCTAGCTAGGTGGAGCTGGCCATGTAGAGTTTGCACTTTTCTATTGTGATCTGGCTCCTGCAGTGACACCACCACACTGCCCTGCAGCTCTCACCTGGGACTTGCTTTTCTGTTTCTAAGAGTTAAGTCATTACTTCTCCCTATAGCCACTTCCTTTTCTCCCTCAAGGGCACCAGCATTCAAAGAAGTAGGAAGCAGTCGTTTCCTGCTTCTAACAAGTTAGACCCTTGTAAAGGAAGTTTTGATCACAGAATTATAAGATTGCTTATATTACTTTAAAAAAAATGCCTCTTTTGTGTTTACATGGATGGAGCTGGAACATATTCTTCTTAGCAAAGTATCTCAAGAATGGAAGAAAAAGTATCCAATGTACTCAGCCCTAATATAGAGCTAATTTATAGCTTTCATATGAAGGCTAAAACCCAA
>CAUYRH010147023.1:0-87911 GCA_963574655.1 Perodicticus potto | reverse complement strand
TATTTATGTATCTAAATATATTTAAAAATAGAAAAGATACAGTAAAGATACAGTATTAAAGATTAAAACTACTACACCCATGTAGGACATGCAGGAGGAATGGCGGTAGGATCGGAAGTTGCTCTGGGTGAGTCCGGGAGCGAGTGGTGAGTGACACGCTACTGCTTTAAAAACACTGTATACTTAGGTTCCATCAAATTACAAAATAATTTCCTCAATAATGAATTAATGTTAGCTTATTCGAACATCTTTCCTTTAAAACCTTTCAAAATTATTCTAACATTTTTTGGACTCATTTATAATAACACTGAGCTTAAAACACAGATACATTTTATAATTGTACAAAAAGAAATTTTCTATTTTATACTTATTCTATGAGCTTTTCTTTTTTTTTTTTTTTCTTTTCCTTTTTCTTTTTTTTGTTAAAGGTTTTTGGTTTATTTATTTATTTATTTATTAAATCTTAGCTACGTACATTAGGGCAATCAAGGGGTACAATGTGCTGGTTTCATATACAATCTGAAACATTTTCAACAAACTATTTAACATAGCCTTCATGGCATTTTTAATTTATTGTATGAAGACATTCATATTCTGTATTTAGTAAGTTTTGCCTGTACCCTTCCAAGAAGCACTGTAGGTATGTCCCCACCCTCCCCCACTCCCCTTTCTTCCCTTTCCACTTACCCCATATTCTTGTGCTACAGTTGGGTTATACCCTTCATATGAAAGCTATAAATTAGCTTCATAATAGGGCTGAGTACATTGGATACTTTTTCTTCCATTCTTGAGATACTTTGCCAAGAAGAATATGTTCTAGCTTCATCCATGTAAACATGAAAGAGGTATAGTCTCCATCTTTCTTTAAGGCTGCGTAATATTCCATGATATACATGTACCACAATTTATTAATCCATTCGTGGGTCGATGGGCACTTGGGCTTCTTCCATGACTTAGCAATTATGAATTGGGCTGCAATAAACCTTCTGGTACAGATGTCTTTTTTATAATGTGATTTTTGGTCTTCTGGGTATATACCTAGTAAAGGAATCATAAGATCGAATGGCAGGTCTATTTTTAGATCTCTAAGTATTCTCCAAACATCCTTCCAAAGGGAACGTATTAGTGTGCATTCCCACCAGCAGTGTATAAGTGTTCCCTTTTCTCCACATCCATGCCAACATCTCTGGTTTGGGATTTTGTTATGTGGGCTACTCTTGCTGGAGTTAGATGATATCTCAAAGTAGTTTTGATTTGCATTTCTCTGATGATTAAGGATGGTGAGCATTTTTTCATGTGTCTGTAGTCTGTGCAACTGTCTTCTTTAGAAAAGTTTCTCTTCAAGTCCTTTGCCCACCCTGAGATGGGATCACTTGTTCTTTTCTTGCTAATATGTTTGAGTTCTCTGTGGATTCTGGTTATTAAACCTTTGTCAGAGGTATAACCTGCAAATATTTTCTCCCATTCTGATGACTGTCTGCTTGCTATACTTACTATGTTCTTGACTGTGCAGAAGCTTTTTAGTTTGATGAGGTCCCAGGAGTGTATTTTTAATACTGCTTCAATTGCCTGGGGAGTCTGCCTCATAAAATATTCACTCAAGCTATTTCCTTCAAGAGTTTTTCCTGCACTGTCTTCTAGTATTTTTATAGTTTCATGTCTTAAGTTTGAATCTTTAATCCAGTGAGAGTCTATCTTAGTTAATGGTGAAAGGTGTGAGTTCAGTTTCAGTCTTCTTCAGGTCACCAGCCAGTTCACCCAGCCTAATTTGTTAAATGGGAGTCTTCTCCCCACTGAATGTTTTTAATTGTCTTGTTAAAGATCAAATAATGGTAAGTAGCTGGATTCATCTCTTGGTTCTCTATTCTGTTTCAAACATCTACCTCTCTGTTTTTGTGCCAGTTCTATGCTGTTTTGATCATTATTGATTTATAGTAGAGTCTCAGGTCTGGAAGCGTGATTCCTCCTGCTTTGTTTTTATGTCTGAGTAATGTCTTGGCTATTTGAGGTTTTTTTCTGATTCTATATAAAACGAAATATTATTTTTTTGATATCTTTAAAATATGACAATGGAGTGTTAATAGGAATTGCATTAAAATTATATATTGTTTGGGGTAGTATGGACATTTTAACAATGTTGTTTCTTCCCAGCCATGAGCATTGTATGTTTTTACATTTGTTAACATCTTCAGCTATTTCTTTTCTTAAAGTTTCATAGTTCTCTTTATAGAGATCTTTCATGTCCTTTGTTAGGCAAACTCCCAAATATTGGGACTCTATGTAGCTCCTCTGGAGTTTGGCTGTGGGAGCAGCTCCGGAGTGTACACCCCCAGATCCTGCAGCAGAGTGGGGGATGGTGCATATGGTTCTTGGAGTGCCTGGTGTCTGATGACTTTGGCAAAGAGAGACCATGGCTCCAGCAGTCTCTGTCCAGGAGGAGGGCTCCATGCAGAGGCAGGGAGGGCTTCAAAGGGAGGGCCTGGTTTGGGTGGCTTCTGGACTCCTTGGTCAGATGGGTGTGGCCGGTGCAGAGGCCGGGAGGTACGGGAGGGAGGACGCGGGTTATGGGGCTCCTGAAGTTCCTCGCCTGGGTGGGTGGAGTGCAGGCGGGCACAGGGCACAGGGTTGCATGGTAGTCGGTGGAGTCATTGGCTGGTGGGGGTACATCTGGAGGCCTGGCAGGAAGCATGGTCATTGGCGGAGTCCCTGGAGTCCCTGCCCAGGTAGGGCAGGGGACTGGGGTAGTGGTGGGAGGCACGGCATGGCCCTTGGAGTCTCTTGAGGGGGGTGCTTTGTTCTGCAGACAGGGAGGGGGTGCCCTGCTCAAGATCCTGTTCCCTCAGTCTCAGCAGGGGTTAGGTTTCTGGTTCCTCAGGTTATGGGGGAAGGGTGTACTGGAATTTCAGAATGATGGGGAAGAATTTAGTTCAATTTTTCTGCCTAGCAAGAGAGTGTTAAGAGTCACAGCAGGGTCCCTTTGAGTTAGTAGTCCCCACTTCCCACAGCACTCTCCCGTGGGGTGAGACAAGAGGTCGGCAGTTCACCGCTTGTCTGTAGAAAACCCACAGGAGCAAACGAAGAGAAAAAATAGGAAAGAGAAAAACCACAGCTTTCTTGGGGGAGGGGACGGACATTTTCCTTTCAGATGAATTTTTTACCTAAAGCATGCTTTCTTGGAGTCTCAGCTTTCCTTAGTAGAGGTGACCTGCAGTTATCACCTCTCTCTTGGCTGGTCTCCCAGTCTTCAGCTTAATTGGGCAGTTTCTGGATGTTCTCTTTCCTTTTGGACAGGAGCCTCTTTGGAAGCTACCTCCAGTCGGCCATCTTGCCCCTCCCTCTCTATGACCTTTTCTTCATTGTTAACATATTTTTACTTTTTCTTTACTTTGTAAATATTCTTTGTTAATTCAAAAGACACAAGAGGACACATTCGCCTAGACTTACACAGCATCAGATGACGCGTGTCACTGCCATCTCTCCACATCTTTCTGGTCTCACTGGAACATCTTCAGGTCAATAATTTGAAGGGAGGTGTCATCTCTTATGACAATGATAAATTCTGAAGGATTCTGCTGAGGGTGTGTCACAGTCAACTTTTTTAAATAAGTGGAATGATTACACTCTAAAATAATGATAAAAATACAGGAAATACACAAGCTAGTAACACAGTCATTATCATCACCATCAAGCACTATGTATTGTATCTATGTGCTGGGCTTTTCTATGACTGGCAGTCACTTTGCACACGTGATGTCATGAGTGACGTGTTTCACTAATGTGACAAAGTGATGATGTCACAGGTCAGTAGGCTCCTTTCAACTCCATTATAATCATGTAGAGCTGTTGAGAGACACGCAGCCCGTAGTTCCCCAAAACAGCAGGATGTGGCGGCTGACTGTCATCTGGTAGGCACATGTTGTTATGTTAAACATTGTGGAGAAAAGATCTGCTAAGCACATCACAAACTGATTTCTTAAATTAATATACAATTATGGAAAATATATTTACTGATCAAACAAATCTTTAAAACTACCTTAGAATTGATTTAAAGGAGCATCCAGTGGAGGGCCAAGTTCTTTACAAACATTTTTTCCAGACAATTTTAATTCTTGTTCCTAAGTTCTTAGACATGAATTATTTAGGTGGGGCGAATGCTATTCTTTAAATTTTGTTATCCAGGGTTTTGAGATGATGTGTTGAGTTCCATTCTTCACACACTCAAGGGTCCTTATGAAATCAAGACTGAGTCTCTACCTTCTAGTTTTTTTTTAACAGTCATACCTAGGAAACAGGCTGTTTATGTCACTGAGGTGCACAACCTTGTTCCTTACATATATTCTCTTTGTTTAGTAGTTTTGTAATATTTCAATGTATGTGAATTCCAGTTTATCTGCCATTATCCTTAACTCTGTTTCATGAGCTTGTGCGCATAACACCCAAATCCAATTGCCATTGCTGCCACTGGCGGCTGATTTCTCTGTGACATGAAGTAATTTTAAAAAAATTAAAAGAATGTATCAAAATGTACAGTTTGGAGAGTTTTCGGGGAATACTCGTTGATAGCAATGCTGCAAATGCCATTGCTTTTATTCCCTATGTCAATTTATTTGTGACTCATTTTACCCAAATTTCCTTCTTAGAAGAAGTCTAAATGCCACAACAATGTAGTTTTTAAAAAAAAAATCCATATCAAGAATTCTTCTATGAAACTGGCTGATCTTGCCATAGATGTCTAGATAAGGCCTTGTGGAGCACAGAGTGGGATTTACTCACTGCTCCTAGATATTGATTACTTAATGCATAAAAGTAAGAGGATTGACACCACGGGCACCTGAAGAAACAAGACAGCATCTGTTCATCATGCAAGTGTTTCTTTCAATAAATCTGACACCACTAAGTAGCTTCATATTTCGAAGTTTTGCAGGTCAGTCAGCTGCGCCTTGGATATATATCTTTCCACTTGTACTTTGCAAATGGACAGCAGGGGCCAATTTATGTTATCTGTCTTTTTTTTCTTGTTTTGATCAGAAATATATTCCTAACTATGTAGCCATTCCTAATTTAATAAATTCTCTTTATTAAAATGAAATAGAGATGTTTCCTTTTGTCTGTAGCCCAATAAGTTGGCTATTATGATTTTAAACAATGGGACCTTGATAAATTGGTTGTTGGGTGCATCGACAGACCTAATTCTGTGCCTAAACCGAATGGATACCTTTAGAAATGTGACTTTTCAGCTCCTCCTACAAAGCGTGCAATGCCTTGCACATTAATTGTGAATTCAGCTACGTGTGTGTGACCTGCATTGGCCTTTGGTGTATTGGCAGGTGTAAAACCAGCATAAGCACAAACTATATGCTAAAAAGGGACCAGAGCACTTTTGCCTTCACTATGGAAATACAGCCAGAATGACCCACTGGTGGGATGTGAGAGAAAACGAGGCAGAGACACCTTTCCCAGCCAATAGTCAGCACACTTCCCGGTGCAGAATGAGCCGGGTGAGGGCCGGGTGATACTCAGACAAGCTACAGAGCCCAGGTGAAGCATGAAAATTATCCAGCTGAAATTTCCAGTTTGCAGACTCAAAATAAAATAAATTCTTATTGTTTGAAGATGCCACCTTTCAGAGCAGTTTGTTATACTGCATCAATACAGAAATAGATCACAATAGAGGAGTAAATGAAAATGTTCATATCTCTAAGATAGTAACAAGTTATCTTTGTAACTTCTCTTGCTTTATAAAACTATATATGTGTTTGTGGATATACAAAATTATTTATTATAAACTCATTATGATTCTTAACTTTCAATATAAAGTGAAATATATATATTTGGCAATAAGTTATGTTGTATATTTCTGTATATGAATGAAGTACAAACATGTTTTTGAATTTATTTCTGTATTAAACATTCTATATTAAGTATAGGCAGAAAGCCTATAAGTAAACCTTTAAACAGTTCTGTTCTGAGAGAATAAGTTTAAAGTCTTTTGCAAGTAAGGAAGAAAACCTGGATAGAACTCCATATGTGGCTAAAAGGCTTACTCATGTAGATGTGATGAAAGCCTAGCTTTGTGGGGGGAGGCCTGCAAGCAGAATACCTGTATATCTCAGGAATTTCCTGACTACTCCCTAAGATGGATAACTACCTCCAGATGGCCTGTTGAAAGTTCAAGCATTCAATCAGCTCATTTCTCCAGAACCTTGTTTTGTGGTTTTTTTTTAATTATAGAGTGCAAGAATAGCTTTAGATAAGGTTAGTAGAATGGTTATTGATTAATCAGTAGACTCAGTGACGCTGGGCAGCATGAGGCCTGGGTCATGGGATTTGAGTCACAAGGTCTTTGATTAATAGTGTGTACTTGCAGAAATGACTATATAAGTTGTAGTAAAATAAAGAAAAATTGCTACTTGCCTAAGAGAGTGAGTAGTCTCTTTGTTCTACAAAATTTCATTGCTGGTTTTTCCTCTGCTGCGCTGTGAAACCCACAAATTCAAGCAACAGGGGGGGAACTTCCAGGAAAGGGAAAGCACAGCAGAAGAAACAGGTCTTATCTGCTCAGGGCCCAATGGGGGTGCCTGTACCCTAGAAGAAGAATGAGTAGGTCATGTGTGGACAGAGGACCACAGGGTCATGGAGAGCTAGTGAAACAAAACCAGATAAGGTTTATCAATAGGGGAGCCCAAGGAAAGCCAGGCATATGAGGTCACTATGTGTCCAGAAGGTAGGGCAAGGGAAATAGCTCGATAAGGGATTATACTGGTACATTGGTAGCCATAAGGAAAATAAGCAATTTTCTCTGAATATTTCAAAAAGGACCAAATATTAAAAAAAAAACAAAAGAAAATAAAAATGGAAACTCGATCATTTTTTCAAAGAGCCTCTTATCTAGGGAATCAAAGAATATTTATATTTATATTATGAAACAGTCATTAGAAGGCACAATACCTACAGCCAATGGATTTTAACATAAAATAGTCTACAGTATGTTTTTTTTAAATTCATTATTTTCAAATTTAACTATTTTCTGTTCTTTTGAGGACACTTGTTCTGGAATGAAAGACACATGAGGTAATAATTTCTCTGCCTTTAAATACTAGCTAGAACAAGATGGGGTAGTTTATACTTAAATGTCATATTTCAGTTTCCTACAGCTGGTATAAGAAATTGCCACAGACCCAGTGACATAAAACAACAGAAATTTATTTTCTCCCTGATTTAAAGCCAGAAGCCTGCACTCAAGAGGGCGTGGACGCTGCCCCTGTGGACACGGCTGGGAGAATCCTCCCTTGTCCCTTACAACTTCTGGTGCCTGCCGGAGCCCCTGAGTTGGCAATAGCGTAATTCTAATCTCTGGCCGTTTTCACTGGACTTCTGCCCTGTGTCACTTCTCTGTCTCTTATCAGAAGACATCATTAAATTTAGAGCTGAGCCTATTTCAGGATGTTTCACACTAGATCTTTACCCAGTTACACCTGTAACCCAGCCCAGTCCCAAAGAAAGTAAATGACGAGTCTCCAGGACGCACCACCTTAAGGGACACTGTTCTGTTCAACTCCCGTTACACAGTGCTGCATCATATGTGTTATTTTGGAAATGTTGCATTTTTCAAAATGATTAAAATGTATCAATCTAAAATAAAATATATTAAAAGTATAAATCATATACTTGATATTTCCATTTACTCTGTTTCATATTTTCTGTTCCTTTAGGAAGATATAAAACATTACATGTCTGTGGCCCGGGCAGCTGTTCTCTTTCACGCATTTTCCCTAACTGGTTCCCCTCCCTGTGACATCGGTGCTAAAAGCCTTCTCTTGAGAACAGCGGGATCCTCTAAGTTGGCAGCTGTAAAGAACAGGGCTTAGAATACATCAATCTTTTCTCGATCTGGTATTGGCATTTTTTCCGTGTATGTCTCACTCACTTTATCAACAAGGCCACAATTAGTGACCTAAGTTTAAAATCAATTTCACCCACCCACAGTTAAGATGACTGGCAATCTACTATTGTAGTAAAAACTTTGTACCACTCATCAATGATAAATGAAATCCAAAGGATTTAAAGGGGTAAAGTATGATATCAAAAAGGATGAAACTTTAATGGAAAACCAGTCCCAAAGAAAGGCAGTGGGAAGCAGAACAGTGCCTTTCGTAATCTCGTAGTTAATTTTTAGTCGTTTTGTGCTAAAGAATAATAAGACTATATTTGTTGTAGATTTTATTTTGCTGCTACACACACATACTCTCTCACACACATATATTTATTTTATTTATTTATTTATTTATTTGGAGACAGAGTCTTACTTTGTCACCCTCGTAGAGAGCCATAAACTCAGTGCTCACAGAAATCTCAAACTCTTGGGCTTGAGCAATCCTCTTGCCTCAGCCTTTCAAGTAGCTGGGACAATAGGTGCCCACCACAATGCCCAGCAATTTTTAGAGACGGGGTCTTACTCTGGCTCACACTGGTCTTGAACCCTATGAGCTCAGGCAGTCTACCTGCCTTGGCCTCCCAGAATGCTAGGATTACAATTTTGAGCCACCCCACCTGGCCCTAAAACCTATTTAAAACTCCACTTATTGGTGAAAATATTAATCTCAGTTTTCCCTGTGGCTTTTATAGCTTCTCATAAAGATCTCAGATTAAAAAACTCAAACAGTTGAAAAAGGCCCTTCTCTTTGATGCAGGACAAGGCAGCCCTACAACCACCGCCTTGGCCCTGGCAGTGCTGATGCTGTGGCAGATGGAGGAACCAGCTTGCGGAAGGGCCAGAAGCCTGTGTGGAAAAACACTGGAGGCTTGCACATCTGACTGGTCAATATCATGTCAGTTTCCAGGGGCCGGGTCTTCCTTGGACAGCTGGCTGTAACTGATGAACACCTATGCCCTAAGAAGGTCTAGCAAAACTTCTCTAGACAGGTGGCTGTAACTGATAAACACCCATGCCCTAAGAAGTTCTGGCAAAACAACTCCCTAGGACTATATAAACCCCTGAGAGGAGAGCTCAGGGGCAGACCTCGGCTGGACCTCAGAGAGGGAGCAGGAGAGCTTGTTCCCCTCCTGGGTCCTCTTTGCCTGGAGGTTTGGTTTTTCCTCAACTTGTAATTCTTCCTTCCTGTAAATAAATCCTGACTTACTACTACTCTTGTGGTCCGTCGATTCCTTCTTCGAATCGCTGAGACCAAGAACCTGCAATTCTGGTATCATCTTTAATGCACAAAAGTTATGACTGTATTAGGTTGTCTAAATCCGTATTATCTAGTACATTTGATTTGATTAGTTGTTACGTCAAACTGGAGCCGAAACAGATCCTATATAAGCTGTTCCATCTTAAAGATATTTTTCCTTTCCCTCGGTCAGGTTTTCCTGGGTCCACCCCTGTAAGCATATTCTAGATTTCTGGAGAAGGATACAGTATTTTTATTTAAATTTGTCTTTACCAACAAAATATTGGTCCGGTTTTTATGTAGGGTGTAGGATATAGACAGAATTATTTTTGCTCATTCTATCTTTATGTGTATATCAATATTATATCAGTTCTTATAACTTGACATATTTGTATTATTTTTTTCTTTCGTAGCTGACCTCTTCCTGAACCCCATTCTCTCTTTTTCATGTTGCTATGAGTTTATCGTTACTCTCTAATGAATCGGGTAAGTTAATGTGACTCTAGTATGTTAAAGTCGGAACTGATATCCTACGGCGTGGATGCTGAGAAAGTAATAAGAGATTCTGTGACCTCTGACAGCTAGACCTCAGTGTTAAAAAGTTATAATTGAAAACGGATATGGCTTTCATAACTAAGCATCAATGTCATTCCAAAATGATGGGAAGCTTAAAAGAAATCATATTGCCTCCTGTTGGACATAAACAATATCACAGAACATCTATACCAATGAGGTCACTCTGAGACTATAAAGGGTGAGGCCATACAGTTCATTTTTCAGAACAAAACATATTACAGACTATTTTCTGTCACTAAATAAGTGACTGCTACTTCCTGTACAATCATGGCTTCATTTTCCTTCAAACGTTCCCTCCCTGAAGACAGACAAGATTTATTGAAATACCTAGTCACAAAATTGTCCCCATCCGTGGACACCATGCAACTAAGAACAACTCTCAGAACAAACCAATCAAATAAAAAAATCCCACAGCAGTTTCTGTTTTAAGGCCCCCCTCTGGGATGTCCAAGGCTCCTCCCTATAGTGTTTGTGCTCCCTTACTGCTGTCAGAGGTGTAAGTTTAATTTGCTCAACAATAGCAGCTCCCACATGATCTTTTGGCCAAGGGCACTGACAGCGAAAAACACTGCATTATTTCAGACTAGAAAAACTCATTGCCAATGATTTACAAGGAAATCATTGAGCTCACAATGAGACCAATTATAACATAATCCTTGTGCTAACATAATTCTACCATACAATCTACTCTGCACACCAAAGGTTTGATTACCCTTGGAAAATAAAGACATACACATGTCACTTCCATGACAATTTGGTTTTCAGGATTCAACAATTCATATGATAGAATTGGTACTAATAAGCTATACATGGGTTGTCAATATCTATGTGCTATATAAGGTATAGTGAATTTATAGTCATTTCATGGGTAATCATTGAATTGAAACATAATGTGTATATAAGTGAAATCCAGGAATCTTGAGTCTACAGCTGGATATAATTTTATCTGAATGACCAATTTGTATGCCCACATAAAAATACAGAATATCGCCACTTTCCTGAAGCTGCCTTTAGGTACCTGCCCTGCTGTAACCCTTCAAGAAATAAAGACTATTTTAAATTATTTCAACACATACAATTTTTAAAATTATATTAGTTTTGTCTGTTTGGAACATTTTACGAATTAAATCAAGAAGTCTGTTTTCTTTGGCGTCTAGCTTCTTTCATCTAATATGATATCCAAGAACTCCACCAATGCTCAGACATGTGACAGTCTTCTGCTCACTGTATTTTAGCAAAAATTTTCCTTCTGTGATAGTAGTACAGAGTCCAGTCTACTTTTGATGGGCATTGGTTTACTTCTAATATGGGGCTGTAACTAATAATTTGTGCATATTTATATTCATGTTTTCAATGGACATAGGTATAGTTACATCAAATATATACATCTGGATGGAATTGCTATTGGCATTTGTGGAAAAATCTTTCTTTGTTTTCCAACAAAGTCATGGGAACATGTCTTTTCCAACACCATGGGAGATTTAGTAGCATCCCTGGACTCTATCCAGTAAACACACCTTGCTCATTTGAGAAAACAAAAATTTCTCCAGGTATCATAAAATGTTCTCTGGAGGACAATTGCCTCAGTTGGCGGCCACTGGTGTACACATTTCAGGAAAATTAAGCAGAAAAGGTGACTTGAAAAAGGAAATTCATGGGTAGGATTGACCATTGCTTTTATAAAATTAATTAAGTCGCATTATAAAATGTTATATTAATGCTTGAAGTCGCCTGATCATGAAATTTCCAATCACACAGAAGCAGTAAAAGGCTGAATCTAATTACTGGAGGAGCCCACTGTGAGCTTAGTAAGGACTGATTATTCGTTAATAAAGGGGATGCAGGGAAAATGCTCGACATACCAAAATATAGGGATGACAGAAACTCCAAAGTTCTGAAAATCGCCTTTTGATATAGGCAGGTCGTGTTTATTTGGCAGTGTCTAGAAATATATTTTCCATCTTATCTTCTTAGAAAATCACACAGCATTTAGTCAAAAGCCACTACCAACCTTGGGTGCCCCTGGCAACGTACTTGGGTTTTCTGCTACTGGTTACTCCTAGTGATCACTTTTATCTTTTCCACCTGGGACAAAGGTTGCTCACTATGCAATGTTTACAGGTATGGAATACGCTCACTTTCTTCTGTCTTTTTAATTTTTCCTACCTCTGACAAAATTTTATGATTTCATTTTTATCTCCACCTTTTAAATTAGTTTTACAGTGCTGATTAAATGATTAATACCTCTTACTTAACATATTTTGTGAACGAGTGAACAGTATGAGAAATTTCCTTGTGAACTGTCATAATTCCCTTCCCAGTGTTTGTAGTGATTCCTTTCAAAATCCATTGTATGTAACTCTATAAAACTGTTTTCAGGAAAAATGAAAGAGCAGACTCTTGTATTTGAAAATAAAGAAACTATAGAAATAAGCACAGGTGCTTAATGAACCTCGTGCAACTATTATTTTCAGAGGCAATCAAGAATTTCTACCTAAGTATTAACAAAGGGATTCTTATGCATTTATTTAGTGCTAGGTTTTTTTTCATGTATTTATTTTGAGAGTTTGCTTAATGATGGTTTCCCCAAGTGATGACAGCTCCTGAAGCAGAGTTCTCAACCTTCCTAATGCCGTGAGCTTTTAAAACAGTTTCTATAGGTCACAAGCCACAGGTTGAGATCCCCTGTCCTGGAGGGACCACAATGTTTTTATTTCTGCTACGTAGTCACAGATTATTCAAAAGGTCTGGCACAGTATTGCAGTAAAATAAGGAAGCAATATATTTATTTACATTAGCTGAGCGTACGTTGGTGCCATGAATAACTCAGTTTGTTCTTCCCCGACAGCCTATTTATTCTATGCTTGCCCATCTTAATATCACTTTTCCTATATTTCTACTTTATACTTCCTACAAATGATGGCATTTACCAAATATGACAGGCCTGGTTACGGGACACCTTCTGTGTTCTCCCAACCAGTCACCACAGTGATGCAAGCGGACTTTAGTGTTAGTAAACAGTGCTATTATCGCCTCTGTGCAAGAAATGAGGCTGAGAAATATTAACTATCTCACCTAAGAGTCTACAAACATTATTGGAAGTGCTAAAATATAATGTCAGCAATTTAAATCCCAAACTATTATCCCCAATTTCCATTCATTTGATGATTTTTGGAATTTAAATGAATTCTTTAAAACACTGTACTGACCAGGAAAAGATAGTTTTCAAAATTCAGCCTTCAGATTGCATTCATGCGACCCTTTAATTCAGTAAAGTAAATTTCAAATCATCCTTTTCCTATCTCAAAAATCACTGCTATAGCCTTGTCTAAGTGTCTCTGAAAACCAAATGAACCCTGTGCTCCTGTTGAAATTGAATTTTGTTGGAGATATTTTGTGGTGGAGAACTGCACGTAATTCCAGTGTGGTTTAAGTGTAAATATTCAGAATAAAAGTTCCCAAATCCAAATATCACATTGTTTTGTACCTCATGTCATCTTTTAAGTAAAAGCAAACCCACAAAATTACAATATGAATTATTCGTATTTAAATACAAACGCACACACATAACTGTAAACCAGTGATAATGAGGAAAAAATGTGACTCGATTTATATTCTTTCAAATATATTTAATAGATTTCTTACTAGACATACTGATCTAATCAAGGAACAAAAAATAAAGTTTTTAAACAAAAATATTTAAATACAGGTAATGTTGCTAAAATTGACCTTAAAAGAATTAATATTTCATTTCAGATTAGAATGAGTTTAGAACTGAATGCAGGAATTAAATATTTGTGAATAGTATATAAAATATTACCACTAAACTCACCTATGCCAATGTTCTCAGCTGTTACACTTTCCATGTTTGCACATGTAGTTCAAAACCATATATGAAATCCAACCCAATACTATTATATTTTGAATATGCTCTCAATTGTCAGTATATATTAAAACATTCTTTCCTGCATCCCTAGTTTTACATTTTGTGTTACATGTACCTACCTTTTACCACAGGCTATACTCATGCTTATTAAGTCAATGTTACCAATAGAAATTCTTCCCTATCAAATTAAATTCATGAAATAAGACAAAATCCCCAAGGTCTATATCCAGCTGTAGAGAATTCCATTTATTCTGTTCAAATATCATTCTTCAATTACAGCCCATCATTTCTATGAATTTTTTAAAAGGGGGATGCCAATATAAAATACAGCCATTCAAAAGGTGCACACAGTTTTCCAGTTTCTATAGCTCATTACAATTACTCTCACATAAATTACATAGCTCTGCCTCTGTAGTTTTTATTTAGCCTTTAACAGCTTTATGCTCACCCTAGGAGGACAAGTTATCAAATAGAAAGGCTTCCTACTCTTCCTTCCACCCCACAGCAGAGAATTCCCAGGAGGTAACCTGGAGACTTTCCGCTAGCAAGGGCTTTTGAAAGTTCTCATTTCCTCTGTTGGCCACTCACATGGGGTGTCCAGTGAAGCCACTGCTTTCATCCCATCCCCTGTGAACAGCTGTAATTAAGGCTATGGCAAGTGAATTAGTTTATCCCCCTCCCTCAACGTTGAGCAGTAGCATCTCTTCTTCTTCTTTTTTTTTAGTCATAAAGAGGTAGATCACGTATACATTAGCGCATTTATGGGGTACAATGTGATTTCATATACAATTTGGAATGCTTACATCGTACTGGTTAATATCTCCCTCACCTCATTTACTCAATTATTGTGTTAATACATTTATACTCTGTACTCAATAGATCTTATCTCTTCTTAAAGCAATACTGTAGGAAAAAAAACAACAAAAATCATACTCAAATCTAAAATGTTCTATTATTTTTTAATTAGAAGAGCATTTTACTTTATTTAGAGAGAGAGAGTGCAGCTGTCATTTTGTCATTTCTGAGTTTTTACCAGGACTTGTTTTTAACAAATGTTCAGTGTAAGCATGTGTACTGAATACCAATTTTCTTGTTTTAATGAAGCAATAGTCTAATTCATAATCAACAGGTCCAGAAATTAGAGAAAGGATGGAATGCTTGCTGGTTAAAAAAATTTTGGTGTCTAAAAACACATAGTTTCTCCATTTCTCTGTACAGTATACCATACATCTTAGTAACAAAATTATATGAGGTTAGAGCAAGTTTACATACGAATCAACTTTGTAGGTTAATATTCAAATGCTAATTTTTGTACCAATGCGAATGCTCATAAAATTTATGTGCACTAATAGAGAAATACAGTCACTTATATTAGACAAAATGTTATTTTACTCAGTAGAATCTAACAATAAGAAATTCATGGACAACAAAAATAAAGAGAGTTTTAAAATTTCAATATAAATTTCAAAATTAGCAAGAAATACAATATCGTGGCCAATAAAATACTTTCAAGTACAGAATGTTTTATTGGAATAAATTCAAGGTAAAAGTAAAGAGATAAAATTTATCACATTAAAAAGAACAAGTTTTCAGTGCATTTTAAATGAATAATGGTTGGAATCCACATGCTATAAAATTTAGATTCTACTGGATACATTATATAGTGATGAACAGTTTCTTTTAAAATATTAATTTTTGTCTAGATGCAGGGGCTCACTTCTATAATGCTGGAATTTTGTGAGGCTAACATTGGAGGTTCATTTGTGGTCAAGAGTAGAAGATCAGTCCAGGAAACATAGTGAGACACCTCTCTACAATAAATAAATAACATTAAAATTAAAAATGTAGCCAAAGAGTATGGTGGCACTTTCCTATAGTCCTAGCTCCTTGGGAAGCAGAGGCAAAAGGATAATTGGAACCCAGAAATTTGAGGTTATGTGAACAGTGAATTATGACTATGCCACTATATTCCAGGCCTTGGTGACAGAGTGAGACCCTGTCTCTAAAAAAAACAATTAATTTTAAAAATAAAAATAAATAAAATGCTAATTTTAAAAAATATGTCAGGTAATATATTTTTCAGCAAATCCAATTTCAGGCAACAAAAAAGCAGATATCATTGCAATAACATATGAAGACACAAAATATTTCAAAATTATTTTAGCAGGAAGCAGGGAAAAGTTTTTGTAGATCTTTGTAGTGAGTCCCCTACACTGTTTATGCTACCTCTTACACCTGTTGCGACTGGTGACTCTTCTCCATTCCCATTTCTAGAGCTTTAATGTGGGTCCAGTTTCTCTCATTTTCAGGTTGATCATTGACATCCTTCACACGAACATCACACTCATCTTTGCTGGAGTAAACTTCTGCATAAATATTAAATGTGTTCATGTCATTTGCTAATCAGGCCTTTACATTTTTAGCAGTGTTCTCGCCTTTCTAGAAGTAATCATGCAGGAAAACCCAGTTATACATCTGCAGGTGTATACTTTTTTATAGGAAAAAAAAATACAGCATTTGGTTAAATTGAGAAGCGAATCCTAAAATGGGGCCTGTTTTTTCTTTTCTTTTCACAATTGATTCTATGGAATAAATAGATTCAGTGGAACATAGTTTAAAGACCATTCTTTGTACTGATTTGAAATCCAGACTTCAAGAGTTTCACAAGGAATCACAATCTGATTCCAGGAATAAGTTAAATTTCCCTCTTGCCACTTTACCACATAAGCCTGTGTCACAGCCACACATAAACGGCTTTATTTTCCAAACCATGTCACTGTCTTTTGCATCTGTCTGCCTCTATGTATTCTTTTCCTCTGCCCAAAATGCCATTTTCTAGTTTGTCCCTCTATCCTAAGTCTTCATGAATGCTCATTACAAATAACAAACGGGCCTTCTCTAGTGTATGTAGGAGAGTGCAACACATTTCTCTCTCTGCTCCTTCCTGACCTTTTCTTTCACTACTTTCTAGCATTCACTTTGTTTGCATCTTCATTCGCCTTCTTTGCTACTTCACATTTTCTGAAAGAATTATTTTTCCATTATCTGTTTCCAGAAACTAGTAGAGTTCCAGATAATTAGTAAGCACTTAGTAAATGTCTAAGGAATCAGGTAAATTGTTATTTTAAAAGGCAGTATGATTTAATTTAATAAAATTCTAATTACTTTTAATGTATTCAATCCTGTATTATCTTTAAGAAATCTGATACAGATATAATGACCTAGGAACACATTGTAGGTCAAAAACGCGGAGCCCTGACTCTCACTGAGCACTGTGTGTGTGTGTGTTGTGTGCATTACACATTCAGCTTGGCTCAATGTTCAGGGCAGGTGCAAATAGTAACCGCAAGGAACCTGAATGATGTGAAGTATCCTGCCGGGTCACGTGGCCAGAAAGTGGTGCTGTTGGTGTCTGAACACAGCTCATCAGACAACTGAACCGGCTTTCACTGGGGCTGTTTTCTCTGTATCAGAGAATACTGAATTCATGACATGCTACAGATGCTTCTATACCATTTATTTCAACAAAGACTAAAAACACATGTTGACAAAATACCTTCACATATTTCCGTTTTCTCTCTGTTTATAATAAATTCTAGCCAATGCTTTGGTCAGATGGGAATAAGATCTGCTAAGTCTCAGTCCAGCTCCTGGATGGGGTCAGAAAAAGCATCTTCCTGAGTCCCACACACATAACTTTCCCTTGTTGATCACAAAGTTATTATCAATCTCCAGATATGAGATCAATGCTCAAGTCAGGGTGAAGAGGAAAGGGCCAGTAATAGCCACGTCTATTTATGTTATCGTGAAAACCGAAAAGTTTCCAGAATTCTCATTACACTTCTGCCTTCAGCTTATTTACCAAAACCTTTATAACAGCATCTTGTCTCTCTAAGACTCCTGATTGCTTACTCGGCAATCCCAGGTCAATGAAAATATTGTAGATGATAAAGTCAGAAACCTCCTGAAAATGAATGTCGTGAGCTACGCACTAAAGCCTTTTCAGGGCGCAGCCCACGTAACTCTGATTTAGGGTAACAGGAATGAGAAGGGCGCGGGGCCGGCTGGCAAGGGCGTGAGAGTGGCAGTGGGTTAGGAGAAAGATCCCGACTGAGGCAGGGATGGGGTCAAAGTCCCCCCCAAGCAGGTGTTAAGAGTTCTGTATCATTAGGAAAAAGACAAGATTCACTTCAGGTGAGGAAATGCCGTGTTTTTTGTTAAGAATAGAAGTAACTTTTCAGGAAGTAGAAGTGGCAGAAGAAGAAATTAGGAAGAGGGCATGTCTTCATGTTAGAGGGTGTCCAGGAGTAAATAATAAAGGAAGTTTAAACGTTCTTTGTTCCTTTTCAGATTGTATATGAAGTCAGCACATTGTACCCCATGATTGCACCAATGTACACAATTATGATTTAATAAAAATTAAAAAAAATGTGAACTAAACATATAATAAAGTATTATTTAACCTTAAAAGAAAATAAAAAAAAAATAAATATAAGGACTGAGGAAATCTCATGTTAGGGACCAACGTCCGTCTCCTTCTCCCCATCTTTCTTCTTCCTCTCACCAACATTGGTATGGAAGGTCCCTTTCATCCAAATATTTGAAATAGTTTTATTTTTTCCATCCTTGCCATTTTCCTCCTCATCCTTGACTCTAATTTGTAATTCAGAGCCATGACTTAAGCTGTTTTATCCTCTTTTACTGGTATGAATAAGGAATATGTAAAACTTAGCAATGATGCCATTAATGATGAGATTTTTTTAATACACTGGATCCTGATAAGCCTGTCTAATGCCCCTCTGTCTCTATCGTAGACATTAACTTTCTCAGAATAACTTCATTATTAATTGAGATTGTGCTATTTTACAACCTATATAGTTGTGGATTAACTTAGCTGAAAAGCATAAAGTATAATAATTGTTGTTGTTGTTGTTTGTCTTTCTTAACGGAGAAAATGGCCTCAGTGTTAAAGCCCAATTAGCCTGAGGTACACTGACTACTTTGTATCTAACCCACCAGTAACACCTTGGCATTTTCCCCAGTTAAGTGTGTATATCTCTGATCATTCAAATTCGTTTCTGGACCATCTCTCGTCATTCTGCTAAGAGTCTCACTTAATAAATTAAACAGAACTTCAGCCCACACTCAATACCCATTTGCGTGATAAGCAGATTGCAGCAACTTGAGAAGTCTGCTTTTGCATAGCTCTTGAAATACAGAATGTGTAAAACCGGGAAATAATGTTAAGCAGAATAAAAACAGAGTTCAGGTCCTTCAGGCCACTGGAATAGTCTTTCAAGGACCATCCACTCTGCATCTCAAATCAGAACCATTATTCTTTTGAGATGTATTTTAACCAAATTGCCTGAAATCTCCTTGAGGTTTTAGCAAGTGGAGAGTTCTGATACAGCGTGCGTGTTCACAGACCGAGTTCTGATACAGCGTCCGTGTTCACAGACCGAGTTCTGATACAGCGTCCGTGTTCACAGCCTCAGTTCTGATACAGCATCCGTGTTCACAGACCGAGTTCTGATACAGCGTCCGTGTTCACAGCCCCAGTTCTGATACAGCGTCCATGTTCACAGCCCGTCTATATAAAAACTGCTAATGGTGTCTCCACACTCAGTCTTTTCCTTCCTTTCTCCTGCTTTCCCCACTCCTTCCTTCCCTTTTTTTCTTTTCTTCCTCTTCTTATTTTTTCTTCTCCTCCACCCTTTCTTCATTCATTTATTTTGTTATGTCCTAAGCATCTGTATTTTGGGGACCTTAATTATGGACATTTCTAAAATACATTCAATATATGCCAGAGACGTACAATATATTTCTCCCTTTTCTGTATGTTATCAAATTAGGATACAAATACATTCAAATGTATTCATTATAAAGATATGACAAATGTTATACTGGGGTGAAATAAGTCTACAATTCTTTGAAAGTGTCACTAAAACTTGCTTGTGGGGTGGCAGTGTAGAAATACCCTCCTAAGATGAAAATTTTCGAAGGTGATAAACATACCCTTCCTGGCCGATTTTCGCTACCCTTTTAAAATATTTTACTGTGGATCTACTTTTCATAGCTTTTTCTAATTTCCTCTTAACTTATTTTTCTAAGGAGCTCATGTCATCTCTCAAAGAATTGCATTAATGAAACTTGTGATTCACAAATTAAAATTTATTTTCCTCAAGCTCTAAGGAAATATTTAGATGCTGTCCTTCCTTCTAAGATCCCACGTTACTGTGCACCAAGCTATGTTTTCCCCACGTGACAGGCAGTAAAGTCCCACATACTGAAGGCATTGGTTGCTTTTTCCTTTTTTGGGGTCTCATGATTAATAGATATGAAATTAATGTAACCCCAGGTAAACCAAATGATAATTTTATATAGAGAGAACATTCAATAATTTCTATGTCTGAACTGTTATTGTAGTAGTGCTTATATAGGTCTTTACTGTTATATTAGAAATTCTTTTAGATTGGGTACTGCAGCTCATACCTGTAATCTTAGTATTCTGGGAGGCTGAGGCCGGACAATCACTTGAGCTCAGGAGTAGGAGACCAGCCTGAGCAAACCAAGACCCCGTCTCTACTAAATTAGAAACATTAGCCGGCATGTAGTCCCAGCTACTTGGGAGGCTGAAGCAGAAGGATTGCTTGAACCCGAAAGTTTGAGGTTGCTGTGAGCTAGGCTGCTGGCACAGCACTGTCGCTTGACACAGCAGGGTGAGACTCTGTCATAAAAAAAAAAATAATAATCCTTTAGGAGCGGACATCAGAACACTGCATTCTCAGGGAGCTGGAAACTATGCTTTGTATCAGAGTGACATTTTTTCATAATATTACACCAGTATGTGCCAAAATAAATTTTTACCAAGCAAGAATTTATCCATAAAAACTAGAAGAAAAGTGCAAGAAAAGACTTTCTTTCTATATCGTAAAAGATTAAGTGATCAAATGGATGTCGCTACTTGCTCTATAATAGAACTGTGTCAGCCACTGGAGACACAAAGACATATGACATGCTTCCTGATCCCAAGAGACCTAAGGTACATCTGGGACAGGGTATTAAAAAGGAAAAATCATTTTTAAATATTGTAGTATGCAATGGTAGTAATTAATGTGAACAAAATGAATGCAGGGCAAATGGCCAGAGAGAGGAGCAAGGCAGGCTTCCTGGGGCAGGTGGCTCTTTAGCTGTGGTTCAGGGAGGGGTCCTGGGGAACAGGAATGTCCTGAGAACCAGAGGGACTCCCTAAAAAGAAGTGACATCCACTGAGTGCAGGCCACATGCTCCTGTGAGTCACCCTCATTCAATAGTTAACCTCAGTTAATCTTTACAACAAGCTGATAAAGTGAGGGGATTATTCTTATTGTAAAGAAAGGGAATATGGTACTGGTAGGTTAAATAACTTTTCTCAAGACAACTCAGCGTGTAAATGATGGCTCCAAGAATTGAACTAAGACTTTCTAGCTCTGATAATTATATTCATTAGGACTCACTTCAATTTCATTATTTAAACATTTACTTTTGGTCTTTTATTCCTTAACCACTGACCCATCAGTTCCAGAGAATCACGGTCAAATGAGATGGAGTCATTTCCTAGAAGGAACTCATTAACGAGTTTCATTCTAGTTCTAGCCCCTTGCTTCACCTCCCAATTTTAAACAACTGGGAAGACTAATTAGGTTAAGAAATGTTTGTTCAGTTTTCAAAATATGAAACAGGTATACCTTCAGTTCATTGCAATTAGTAGTTTGGTGATGTGCTTAATTATCACTTTGAGCAATTTCAAAAACCTCTTGTAGCCCCGTATATAAATTATTTCTCTCTATAACATTCAAACTATTTCCTCTTTTCTCTCTTTTAATAAGAAATTCTTAGCACGCCCCATGCTACTGAGAGATTTTACATCTGACACATAAACTAATACTGAAAAACAACGCTGTTGCTGATTTGAAGGTGATATTATTAACCATGTGAATAGTATTCCTGATCCATTAACAATTTATTTGCACTATTATATTTTTAAAATTCAGTATAGATTAATATCACTTTACCTGCTTCAATATGCCCACATTTGGCGTTCCGGATTCAGACACTAAGGCACGCCACGCCTCTGAAAGTTTTCAACATAACTCTCCTGTTTTTACGCTGTGATTCTGTATACATTTATTTGTGCATGTTTTAGAGACATAGTTTGCCTTAAGTACCAATTTACACAAGTAGACAGGGCCCATTGTAGACGGTGCTGAGACACTACACATTCACTTTATCCTAGAAGCAGCGCAAAGACCCTTTTTCTGAAATGGAAACATGGTCCAAAATAAATTACTGAGAACCCACCTTTCTTGGAGTAGAGCTTTAGTCGTTTTGCCCGATTCTCTTGGTGTTTACTCCCTTTCTCTTTTTTTCTTATATAATACCTCGTATTGAGACGGCCTCTTTGTTTCCTTTCGTATGTGAAGAGAAACACACTTGTCCTCAACTGTGCTGTGAGTTACACCGGTTGCCTTCTAGAGGCCCCATCATGAGCACCTGCTCCCGGGATCCAGAGGCGCAGAGTCTGTGAGGACACTTTCATGATACACGCCTCGAGGGAACTGTAAGTAATGCCTCGTGTTGCCCTTGAGGGCACTTGCTTGTAAATTCTTTTTTCTGTTTTTACGAGCAATTCTCAATATAAAGACATAGTCGACATATCGATAACTGAAAAAAGAGTCCAAATCCAAATAGTTTTTAAGACATAGAAGATTCCTTAAAGGCGTTTTGTTTTGTTGTGACTCGTCTGAGCATTAGATGGAGCCTGAGAGCAGCTAAGTTTGTAGGGAACATACAAGACATTTATCTCCAACCAGGCCAGTGGAACCAGACGCTGCAGTCCTGTCCATTCACGAGTTACAGTCATTTTTAGTAAATGCGAAAAGTGGGAATAGACTCTGCCCCACGTTTGGTAGAAATTTTGCAACAATCTTTTGTGCCTCTGGATGACTCCAAAATGAAGGCTTGCGCCTCCAGAGGCAGGCGCTGAGTGCTTTGGGAGTCCAACTTTCTCCCATCAATGTGATTATAAAAATATTGATAAAAATGTGTGAGAAAGAGAAAAAATCACATGAGTAGTGTGTTTTCAGTATTTTCTATTTGAACTTCAGTGATTGATTCAGCACACTTGCAAATGCCCGTTTTGCAGCAATACTGGGAGTTTTAGAGACCACGGGGGAAGGTAGCCACAGCCGTTCCCGTATGAGGTTTCCTTTCTAGTACAGCTGGGTTTTCGTCTACTCGTCCAATCAATCCGAGACATGTGCTTCAGGGAAGCCAAAGGTTCTCATTAACTACCTCACTAACTATCCAATCCGAGTTTTGATAAAAGCATTTCCATGAGTGATTACTTGACTTTTAACTGTCTAAAAGGTATTTTGAGACTTGAGTTTATACGAAACAGGAGAAGAGGCATTCCGGTACTTTGTTTTGTTTTGTGTTTAGACTAACGTTACATGGGACCGGCCATTCCTGGTAGGTGGCCGAAAGCTTTGACTGTCACAATGAGGTTGCTACACTGACTGGGGCAGTTAGCCTGCTGGTTAAAAGGCTCCAATGGGGGCACGTGGGGTGCACAGATGTACAACGGCCTTTTCATTATCACGACCAGTTGAGAAGAATAGCAGGGATACATTAATTCAGAGATATTTAAAACCAAAATCTCACAGAAGGCAGGAACTCCAAGCTCTCCAGCTCCTGGCCCTTCACTATCCCCGCGGTTTCCTGTGCTTGCTGACCGGCTCACTCCTGGCAGAGTGGATAGATTCAGACTGGAGTTGGGGCTCTGCAGAGAACTGTGCACGAGCCCCACCCCAGGGTGACTCTGTCAGGAGAAAGGCATGTAAAAGGAAGGGAGGTCGTGAGCCTGGAGTCCGAATTCACGAGGACTCTGTCCTTACAGAAAGAGACACCGGGAGTGTGGGCGCAGGGGAGGCCACGTGAGGGTGTAGTGAGGAGCCAGCCCTCTGCTGACACAAGCCCAGGGCAGTGGTAACAGGACCAACCAAACCTCTTAACACTTTGGGGTTTTTTTTTTCTTTTTTTTTTCACTATATGAAAATTATATTTTTTCTCTCCTTTTTTTATTAAATTATAAATGTGCATATTAATGTATTTATGGGGTACAATGTACTGATTCATATAATTTGGAATGCTTACATCAAACTGGTTAACACAGCCTTAACCTCACTTACTCAACTGTTGTGGTAAGAGCTTTATACTCTACTCTTAACAGGTTTGACGTGCACCCGCGCACTATGCCCCAGAGGTGAGGTCCCCTCCGTTCTCCAGCCCGCCTCCCCATCCCCTTCTCTCCCCCCCCTCTTCCCTCCTCCTTCCTGGGATATAGCTGTATTTTATCTTTGATATGAAAGTGTGGGGGATTATACATTGGCTTCCTAACAGTACTGAGTACACTGGCTACTTTTCCTTCCATTCTTGAGATACTTTACTAAGAAGAATATGTTCCAGCTCCATCATCTTAGACTTTAAGCATCAAGAACCGTGTGAATAAATTTTGATGTCTTTGTTTGTGGCATTGTGATGTGGTGGCCGGGGCCAGCTCCTACACAGACTGATCACTGAACCCACGTTCTTCGCTCTGCTCTCCTCACAAACACAGCTCGCCACTGCTCTTCTGCCTGAGACACGTTTTCGATCTTTGCTTTGCTCTTTAATCTCTTCTAGCCTATGACGCCCTTCACGCTTCCATCAGGATGGTGGCAAACTCCTCAGGAGTCTCTACTACTTGGGACTGGGCAGCAGGTTGGAAATTAACCAAAGAGCGTACTCAAAGAGGTAAAGTGTCCTCGAAAACATCAAATATATAACTTTTAATGATTCTCAACATACTGAAAGTCCTTCTATTTGTTTTCTAGCTAACAATACCTTATGGAATGAAGCAAATTGGCAAGGCAGAAAATTGTTTCTGTTCTTTTTTTTTAAAAAGAATATTAGTGATAAAGAAATAACCGAGAAGGGTAAAAGCAAATTTTATGCTCACATTTTGAAAGAACAGCTGAATATTAGTGCTCGAAGTACAAAATAAGCAATTTTCTCGATGTTACACAACCATTAAAGAAGACCATACACCAGCACAAATGTGCAGAAAGATGCTAAATTTATAGACATTGCGTATCATATAATTTATGTACTTGGGTCCTTCCAAGGAAAAAAAATCTTTTTTTAATTTCATTTGCATATTTTATTATAATATATAGCTGTAGGATTTGTTTTGTTATTTAAAATGGCATGGGAACTAAGTTAGGGGATGTTCTTTTTAAGTGAAATTTTTTGTTGTTTAGTTAAGATTTTTTTTTAATTTATTATTTTTTTTATTGTTGGGTATTCATTGAGGGTACAAGAAACCATGATACCCTGATTGCATTTGTTAGGTAAAGTCCCTCTTACAATCGTGTTTTGCCCCCAAAATGTGTGGCACACACCAAGGCCCCAAGACCCCACCCCCGCGCTCCTTCCTTCTCTCGGCACTTCCTTGCCCCACCCCCCCTCCACATCTTTTAAACCATATTTTCTTCCTAATATCTAGGTAAGCTCCAGGTATTACTCTAATACATTAATCGTATTGATAGCAAAGAATATTGATTTATATTTTATGTCCAGGAAAAGAAAATTTCCCTAACTTCACTTTGGCATTAACTGGTGTTAAAAATTTGAACTGTCACTGGTATGAGTGATGTTAGCCCCTGAGTGAAGCAGTGAGGCAGTGGGCATCAGGACATGCTTTGAAAGACAAAATACTGTCTTTCGAAGTATATTAGCTCTTTTCAGAACTCGAAGCATCTATCATAGTTTTATTGTTAGTACTTTAGAATTCATTAGGTCATCATAATTTTTTTCAATTTTAGGTAAATAACCCATTTCTGAAAGAAACTGCACACAATAGGTCTTAAAAATATTGAAGACATTAGTAAATAGGATATGATAAAAGTAGAATATGGTATATTGTATAAGATGTAAAGAATGAATAATAAGGAGACACTGGAAATTATAACTTTAAATTAAATTTTCACTAGCTATACGTAAAAGCTCATAATCTCCAACACAGTAGGAAGCCAGGGCTGATTGTGGATCAATCTCTAGTGAATTCATTCTCAGCTTATTTTGAAGTTATTTATTGCTATAGCTAAGAAACAAGAAAAGACAACAATGTTTTCAACAAAGTTTGAACTCATGGTTAGAAGATGGAAGAGCACCAGGATCCAAACCACAAAAACCAATTTGACAATCAAATTGTCAAAATGTAGTAATGCAAATTGTTTTCAGTGGACACAAGCCAGTTAATGGCCATGACAGAATTGCCCAGAAAGTTTAAAAAATGCACCCAGGAAATGAAGAAGAGTGTGATATGCGGCCATTCTGAAGCCGGCCAACTGGGATAAGGTACCACAGTGCTTAGAAACGTTCCAGTCATTTATCATTGAGCAATCTGTGCTGACAGGTGGATTGGATAATCATGTCAGAGAGTAGAGCTGGCCATTAAGAAATGAGACCTGCTAACTGAATCTGAAATTAATGTGATCAGCAAAAATATTGGGAGAATTGGAACTTAATCAAATGACAAATGGGGAAGCCACTTCTGGTGCAGAAGCAGAAAACCGTCAATTAAAATGGGGGAAGAAGTTGAACATGGGAGTAACCAAGAGCAGTTACTGGTGGACATGTAGTCGTACCCTCTTCCCAGGAAGCAGACAGCTTCAAAACGCCAGCCGCCATCTCAAAGTAACGTCATTCTGACATCATCTAAACATATACATGACCCAGGGCTGCTTAAAGTTCCTGTCCACATCTTGGACAGACATTATACACCCAGTAAGATACTTCAGTCTTCTCATGAATGACATAAATTTCGTAAATGATATTTGGATTGTAGGTGTAACAAAATTACATGACAAAAATCTCAAAACTGCAGATGCTGGCATGGATGTGGAGAGAAGGGAACACTTTTGCACTGCTGGTTGGAATGCATACTAATACAACCTTTTTGGAAGGAAGTATAGAAAATCCTCAAATAACTCAAAGTAGAACTCCTATTTGATCCTGTAATCCCATTACTGGCCATCTACCTAGAAGAGAAAAAAATCATTTTACCATAAGAACACTTGTACTAGACAGTTTATCACGGCTCAATTTATAATTGCCAAAATGTGGAAAAATCCTAAATGCCTACAGGAATGGATTAATAAGCTGTGGCTCATGTATACCATGGAATACTATTTAGCCACTAAAAAGATGGAGACTTTACATCTTTTGTATTAAACTGGATGGAAGTGGAACACTTTATTCTTAGTAAAGCATCACAAGAATGGATAAGCAAGAATCCCACGTACTCAATTCTGATATGAAGACAATTAATGAGCTAGTACACAGTGGGGAATGGGGGGTGGGGAGAACAGAGAGGGAAGGAAGGAGAGACTGGGGGGTCAAGGGGTGTGACACACCTTTTAGGGGAGGGACACAATTGTAAGAGGGAGTTTACCTAACAAATGCAATAAATGTAACCGGATTCTTTGTACCCTCAATGAATCCCCAACAATAAAAATAAATTATTTGAGAGATTAATAAGAAACAAACAATTCAAGCTCTATTATGAAAGAAACCTTATAACTAGCCTGATTTCCTTCTTTTTTCAATCAATTAAATTGGATAGATAAACTGATGGATGGCTGAAATTAAAAAAACAGTCTATATGGTGAGACTGAATAATGTTTTACAGTGTTATTTTGGGATGGTGAGGTTATTTTATCAAATACATTTCATAAAAAAAGACCTGTATTATAAGGATCTGTATTTCCCAAGATGATAATGCTAAGATACATACAGATGATACAAGAAAATTAGTTTAAAAAATGTTAAAATATTTAAAATCTATTTACAACAAAGTGATAGTAAACTTAATTAGAATGACATCAAAATAAAATCTAAGCTCTGACTACAATCCTTATTTCAATGTCAACACATTAATTATGCCCGTGTTTTAACTTTTATAGACATGGTTTATACATGTATTTATGAAATGTTCTCTCATCGAGTAGGGCGCCAGCCCCATATACGGAAGGTGGCAGGTGCAAAACAGAATTCGGCCGAACTGCAAAACAGAAAAATAGCCGGGTGTTGCGACGGTCACCTGTAGTCCCAGCTACTCGGGAGGCTGAGGCAAGAGAACTGCCTAAGCCCAGGAGTTGGAGGTTGCTGTGAGCTGTGATGCCACAGCACTCTACTGAAGGTGGTAAAGTGAGACTCTATGTCTACAAAATGAAATAAATTAATTAAAAAATATTCTAAAAGTATGAACTTTTTCCTAATGATTTAGAATTTTATTCTAATAGTTTAGAATAAAATATTCTAACGAGAATAAAATATTCTAAAATAGTTTAGAATTAGAATATTTTTATTCTAAACTATATTTTAGTCTACACTGAAAACTATAAAGTCAAAATGGTAACCAGATACTTAAGAATTTATAGCATATTCTTACTGTAACAAATCAAGAGGACTTTGTTTTAAAAACAGTAATGCAAAAACATGGAAATATTGTCATGACTATAATTGGGAAGGTTGCTAATAATTATTTTTGTCTACATATGTTAATATACTGAGTGTGACAAAAAATGTGTACACATTTTAAGAAAGGAAAAACTGTATTAAAATTGTAACATTCAACCAATAGTCAATCAATAACAAAAGATGAACACAAGTCCCATTTGACTCTGCAATGACAAGAGGTACTCAAAGTGGTTCCATCCGTGTCCACACGCTTCCGATAACCGTGAACTCCGGCTTGAGCAACGTGGATGGAAGTGCCCACTTGTGACAGTGCACCTGCTGTTGCAATTTCTTCCCCAAGTATGTCTGTGTGCAGGTTCCTACAGTGCACCTGTAACGCCCCAAGGTCACTCGCTCATTGCTGTGCTTCCATAATGTTCTTGAATTTCAAATACCCCCTCAGAACAGCCTTGTGCTCTTGCAATGATAACTGTGCTTCTGGCATTTCTTTGACTGTCCTGCTTGTCACCTGGTGGCTCCAGAATTCCTTTGACTAACACCATCTTCTGAGTGAAAGTCATACTACACGTTGCTACGGTAGGTAACTCAATTCAGCTGGGAAAGAAATACACAGATAACATCTCATAAAACGTGTATGCATTTCTTGGTGCTCCTGCAGGCATCTTACTAAGAGACCTAATAAATAAATAGTCCACCAAAACATAAACTTACAGTTCTAACAAAAAAGGTAAAGAAAATATATACTCCGAAACCGTAAAATTAGTATGTATTGTAAGTCTAAATAAAGTAGAAATAAGTGGAGATCCTCACATCTTGCATTTGGTCGTTGGCGGTATTTAATGACAACATGATTTTAAATATTGCACTCTGAATCTAGGACATTTTTATTCTAAATTTTTATGAATCTTTTCAATAAGCATAATATATTTATGAGTTCATCTGAATTAATAAAAACACACAAATTCATACTTGAAGTGTGGAAAAGAAAATGTGAACAAGGAGTTAAGTAGTTTTTTATAAGGTGATATCTTTTATATGTAGAATTTATGGTAATTATTCTAGTTATATAGGTTAAAACCTATTTTTACATTTGTATATGTATTTCCCTTTCTTTGTTATAGTAGAAGAAATATATTTACACAATCTAGGATGTATGACTTATTTGTTTTATACCATTGGATTATATCTTGCAGGATAATGTTTCCTACCTTATATTGATGAGAAAATAATAGATTGTAATTCAGAAGGTGATGCATGTCCCAGAAGAACAAGTTAATTTTCAGAGTGATTACCTCGATTCCCGCCTCAGTAGTCTGCCGTCACACTTCAGGAATAAATCTCAGATGGTCTCTGCAAAACTGCTAAGTGGTGACTTGTAACAAAAATTTTGGCTGAGGTTCACCTGGAAATAAAATATCAAACAAAGACTTAACCAAACAGTAGAATAAATGCATGCCAACGAATTTTCCAAATATACCCGTTTTTCTTTTCTTGCCAACACTTCAAATAGGAAAATAAAAGGTTTGGTTTTGTATTTTAATCTTTACTTCTGCACAGTCTTTTTCAGAAAACCAAAAATAAAGATGACCTAATAGTCTCACTTTGGGTTTAAAAAATAAGGCGCATGGCAGCAGGACTGACACCCATCTGAAGTTTACTTGGAACTTCACACTTTTCATAAGATTTAAATTTTCATCAAGCCTGTTCCTAGGAACTAAAATTTTAAAAAAATAATAATTACAGAAGAATTTGCTGAACACAGGTAGGAATTCACGTTTAAGCAAAAGTTGAGCAATTAAATCACCAGCAAACCTTTACTGAGGGTTCTGGTAAGAATGTGGCAAATCATTTAAATCTAGTGATGCACAGAGGTGACATAAATGTCTCGCTGACCTTCCAGGGTTCAGCAATCACTGCCATGCACACTCGTCAAGAAACAACGGGCAAGTTGTAAGTTTTCACAGAAACAGAAATTCATGTTCTCGAGTGAGGAAACCATGCTAAATTAACCTTGAAAGAACGCAAGAAGAAAAGATGAAACTTATTATCAGGGTCACCGATACTACGCATGGAGCTGGGAGTTTGTGAGTCCCGGGAGAGAGCTGTGATGTGGGGTGTCCCTGAGCAAGGCATGTTCCTCTCCACCTGCTGGGTATACCATCTTCTATTAACAACCATGCCTTGGGTAAATAACCTCAAAGATGGTAGGGAGAACTGGAAATCAAGTAGTCACATCAAAAATCACCACAGGACATTCACTGGGAGAGAGATGTTACGGTTTGGGGAGAGGGAGAGGAAGAAAGATATACACAAAGTATAAAAGTCATACTCGGATTACTGCTTCTATAAAGAACAGGAAAAACATAATCTTTTTTACTCTTCAAAACCTATGGCATAAACAGATCCTGATTTTGTCCCAAATTTGAGATCTGAGATAATAATATCAACAAGTAATACCAATGACCAGAATGCAGGATACATTAAATTTCTTACAGTTTTGAGAGGAGCCAGGTTTTTAGGAAACCTGCATTCTTTTCCTGATTTTTACTACCTGATTTTATACCAGAGCTGAGAAGGACAGATGAACAGGTTGGTATAAAATACTGTGAAAAGTGGAAAGCATTGTGCAAATCTGGGACCATTTATTAAAATGAACTGGTCTCCCCTCCCTGTGAGTCCCTGTGGGTTTGCGGTGGTCCCTTATTGCACAGAGCAATCCTACGGAGCATTAGGCTGACATGACCAGAAAGAAGTCAGCTCTGTGCCCAGATAACATTCCACGGAGCAGCGTGGTTTGCAGCGAAGTGCATAAACAACTATAATGAAGTAAGCACTTCTTCAAGCATATTTTACAACTGCACTGCTGTTCAGACTATTTTCAACTGCTCCATATTTGTCCCTTGGGCTTCAGTAAAAGGGAAAAAAAAGGAAGAAAGAAAAAAGAGAAAATCAGCTTTATTTAAGTGTAATGTTTTCTATCTGTAGTGGTTGTTGGCTTGCTTTCTTTACATAACTATCAACAAGAAACTTGTGGTATTTAAAATAAAGTACTCTTTCATGCCAAGGCATAATTTTTTGTCCAAACTAAACTTAGAATTCTGAGTTCTGGCAAAAAACGCCTGTATTTTGCAAAGTTCCCGAAGTTAACAAAGTAAAGCGAAGTGATAAAAATCGTTAGTGGATGATGTTTACAGCTTTGCTTTTTAGTTACTTTCGCAGATGCAATATTGGCTGCTTCTTTTCACACTACATTAGATATGCAATTACTAGAAGCAAGAAATAGATTTACATTATGTAAAAATCATCTGCGTAAGATTAGTTATGAGCAGAGAACTAAAAATGTGCCAATATTGAAATAGCTGTCGCCACCGGGACATTCAGATCCAAACGATTCAATTAGCCTTTTGCCCAGATGATGACTGTCTACCAGTCATCAAATTAGTAAAATGTAAGAACGGAGAGTCATGACTTTCCCCCAAATAAGAATATCGGTACCACGAATTCATGTTTTTATGGCACATCATTTACTTTTCTTTCCCCCTTATGAATTGTTTTTGCTACTTTGTCTATGCATACTCATATAAAATCCACATAAGACAATCTAAAACGTTGTTCAATTTCCTGTGACTTCACTTTATAGTCTTGGTAACAATCAAGATTTGGATCAGGTCTATTTGTCCGAACTTAGGCCAAATGTCTATTTTGGAGTTGACTAAATACACCCTGCGCATAGACGTGTTTAATTTCCTTGGTATTTGACAAACACTTTGCATATGAGACTGCAGGCCGTTTGGAGCAGATCGTGACTGCCTGAGCGTCCCCGACCAGGTGCTGCTCTCTGCCAGCCTCAGCTAGGTCTCTGTTACGCAATGTGACGCCTGCAGCAGCCGCAGCACCTGAAAAAGTTGTTCTATGAATTATTATGTCAAAAACAATAGAAAAGGGTGGCGCCTGTGGCCCAAGCCCCGGCCCCATATACCAGGGGGCGGGTTCAAGCCTGGCCCTGATCAAAAAAACTGCAAAACAAACAAACAAACAAAAAACAATAGATAAGCTGTCATTAAATTTGAAACATGTTGTTCTGGAATAAATCACTCCATTCCCTTAACAAGGTTCAGTCGCCTAAAGAAAACTCACTTTTGTATATTTTTACTCTCACAATTATTTTTACCTCTGTTTCATTGACTTTAACTTTCTTAAAAATATTATAAATTTTATGCTGGGAATATTCTAAAATCCTTGAAATTTAATATATAACTATTATTAATTATTTTAAAAGGTATATCATTTTCTATTTACCCATTAAAATTATCTACCACAGAAGGATTTTTCTAGGCTGTGGGATATGCTGGTAAATAATCAAAACATCTGAATTTTGCATAAAAGAGACAGAAAATCAACAGGAAAATAGCAAACTATGTAGTAGGTGAGGTAATAATAAGTGTTATAAGAAAAATAAAGGAAGGAAGAAGGTAAAGAGTGATGGGGAATGTAGTTAAAAGGAGTCAGGAAAGGCCTCTTTTAGCATGTAAGCCAAGACCTAAAAAAAGGTGTGGCAGTGAGATATGGTCATACCTGGGAAAATAATGTTCCAGAAAGTAGGAACCACGCATGTAACAGGCCTGAGGCAGAAAAATTCCTGGCGTGTTCCAGGTATAGGAAGGATGCCAGTGTAACCATACATATACACAGTATTATATTATTAAATTAATATATATTATATATACAGTATTTATAAATGAGGTAGAAAACAGTAAGAGATGTGAAGGAGAGGAAGGAGTGAGCCATTTGGATGAAAGAACCTTTAAATCATCGGGAAGACTTTGACTTTTCCTCTGAGAGGTATGTGGAGCCAATACTCACTTTCGAGCACAGAAGTGTTATAATCTGACTTACGGGGTGTGTACGTGTGTGGATGTAAGTTGAATATCTATCCATCTATACGTATTCGTGTACATACATATATTAAATTGTCATTTAAATAAATGAATAGTGTTCTTTTCTTTGGATGTCGTTTTGGAAATTTACCAACTATATCTTTAAAAGGGCCTTACTACAACATTTAAAGTGTTGAACAGATCATCCAGGCTGCTCTTTTTTTTTTCTGTAGTTTTGGCTGGGGCCTGGCTTGAACCTGCCACCCCCAGTATATGGGGCCAGCGCCCTACTCCTTGAGCCACTGGTGCTGACCCATTCTGGCTGCTCTTTTAAGAATTAAACAGAGACCAGTAAAACAAGAAGCAGAAAAACCAGTGAAGAATCTATCACAATAAACCGGGTGAAAGGTGACTGGCTTAGACCAGTGTGGTTAGCAGTGGAAATGCTTATTAATGAGCAGATTCTGGTATTTTGACGGGAGTGTCAGTTGTGCAGATGAAAATTGCGGAAGAAAGAAAGGAATGAAAAGTGACAGCCGGAGCGTCACTGAGATGGGAGACAGTCCTGTGAGAAGAACGAGACTCACACGTTCATACAAAAGATAAAACACAAAGATAGTCCAGAAAGAAAGAGGGCAGGGAAAGGAGCGGGAAGGGAGGGAATCTCACCCAATGTGCGCACTTCAGGGGTACATTTCAAAACAACTAAGACTATATTATAGATGTTGTACCAAAAAAATAAGTAAGTGAGGTGATGGCTATGTTAATTAGTTTGGTTTAAGCATTCCACATGGTATATCAAATTATCACATTGTACCCCATAAATGTATACAGTTATGATTTAATAAAAACTAAGTAAAAGAAAAGACAACAGGGAGCATTGGAAGTTTCTTTGGGGGCATGTGACTTTGAAATGTATTTAGGAATAGAAAATAGTAGTATCATAAGTAGTTGGACATACGATCTTGGAGTTGAAGGAGAGAGTCAGGCTGGAAATACAAAGTTGAGAGCCGCCAGGGTGGACAGTAAACTGGATGACATCACTAAGGGGCAGCAGGTGCAGAGACCACAAAACAGACAAAAGTTTGAGCATTCCAGGCACAACACTCTGGGCACGCTACACAATTTAGATTTAGAAAATGAGGATTCACTTGCTCAAGAGACTAGAAAAGATATTCCAGTAGAGTCAGATAAAATCAGGACAGGAAGGTGGAGGGTGTCAACTTTGTCAACAGTAATAAAAGGTCAAATATTGACCTTTGTGAGTACTGGTCAAATTTTCTTTTGCTACTAGAAATGGGATCTTGCTCTTGCCCAGGTTGGTCTCGGGCTCCTTCTTGACCTCAAGCAATCCCCCCACCTTGCCCTCCCAGATAACTGGGATTCCAGGGGTGAGCCTCTGTGCCCAGCCACAGGTTCGAGGGAGGGGAGGATGACCAGGCAGCCCTGACAATAATTTTTGTTTTGCAACTGTTCCCATGTAGCATAATTAAAGTTCACTTTCAGGTATCTTTCATAGCTTTTAGCTTGTTTACCTACATACCGTATGAATTAATAGCACTGCTATAAAATCTTTCACTACCTATAGCTGAGATTTTGTGTGGGTACTATGAAGGTTCTAAAATTTAGTAATGTTGCAAAAATAAAAATTGCCTCACTACAGGTTTTTAAACAAGCAAATTGCTAATGAGGGTTATAACGTCAATGTATTTTCCGTCTGGTTTGGCACTTACCTTGTTTTAAATTTATTGTTCTTACAGCTCACTTTAGAGCAAGCGCTGGCATTGCTAGGGAAATACAGCAGATAGGATTTTGAATAATCTTCCTGCAAGATAAAATCTGGGCATGGCATTTATAGTTAGTGACAGGTCTATACGATAGGGACTTCTGTCTGCTACAAATAGGGAAACTCAGGGGTAGAAGGGAGAAGGCGTGGGACTTCACCAGCCAAGTCTAATGTTGCCAGGACACTGCGTTTGTTGTAAACCACCTGGGACGTCTCGCAAGACCTTTGAGGACAGGTGCAGTTACACCAAGGGAGACTGGCAATTAAACAAGATCAAAATTGATGAAAGAGCAAAGCTTCCATAAGGCATCACTGATTAGCAGTTAAGACCCGAACGCATCGTGTTTATTTCAAACTCTTCTGTCAAGTGAGTCTTTATTTCTGATTTTCCAGCTCCAGTTGTTCACGTGCATGTTCCCATGGGAATCTTCTTCACCTTTTAGGTTTCTTTACTGTTTGCATTCACATAGAAATCAGTTTTGTTTTAATCTTTCAAATTAAATATCATACTTGATACAGGGCTCCCCTATTTGGGGGCTGGACAGGGACCCCATATTTTAGGACTAAGTGAGCTTGGAAATCAGTCTAATTTCTCTCTGCACACAAGGAAGTTCACAAAACAGCAGCCTGATTAGTATCTCAACTGGGCAGCTGCTCCTGGAGTAGAGAGTACACATCCTACAGCCCGTGCTGAGGAAGGACCACAGGGACCACATACTTTCCTAATTTTGGGATTAGTTTCTGCCTGCAGGCCCCTGGCCAACTGTGACATGTTCTGGACATACACCTCCCCCAAACCACTGCCCACAGGACAGGAAAAGCAGCATACACCCCCCTAGACAGAGGCCCGCAGGAACTGCAACTTGGATTCTCTCCATTGCTGGATATTCTGTTCCCACTCTTTCTTATTTATTTCTCTATCAATAAATTCTGTCCTTTCACTTATTTGCATGATCCGTGGTTTCATTCTTCGAACTCTAAGATCAAGAACCTGACACAGAAAGAAATTCTGGCTACATACTAGTTAAAAACACAGGTAGATACTTTGGGAAAGTGAACACTAGAGATTCTTTATAACACTAAGCATTTAAGATTAGACAGATAATACTGGACAAAAGATGGCCTTTATTCTCCAGCACTTCAAATCATATTATATACCTAGAATAGTAAAAACAGTTCAATGTACTTGGACATATAACCAGAGCAGAAAAAAAATTCGAAGTATATTTCAGTATTTATTAGAAAAGTGACATTTTAATGAAGGAGGAAACGATTACTATTACTGATTAGCTGATAAAATAAAGCTAGTTTCTATCTCATTCCTATACCAAAATATAGTCAGAGGGGTCACATTTTTAACATAAAAATGTAATTGTAAAAATAAAAATAGAAACCTAGGTAAATATTTCCGAAGTCAGAGAAGAGAATATCTTTGTAAGGATGACAACAGGTAAGAAGGAAAAGGTGTTCTTACAAGGGTACAAGTGAAAATTACTAAATGTAGAATATAAAAGTCTTCATATAGTGATTAAAAGGCCATGAAGGCTATGTTAAATAGTTCAATGAAAATATTTCAGATTATATATGAAGTCAGCACATTGTGCCCCATGATTGCACCAATGTACATGATTATGATTTAATAAAAATTAAAAAAAAGGAAGGAAAAGGTGATAAATTTTACATACCAATTTTACATCAACCAAATTCTACATACCAATTTTAAACAGTTATATAGTGGGAAAGTGCCATAGCTTAAAATTAATAGTAATAAAAGAAGCAAGCAGACAAACAATAAACTATGAAATTCATTTGCGACTCTTATGATGAAGGCTAATTAGATTAACATTGAAAATAATCACATTAATAAAATAGAATTAAACAATGTCATAGATAAAAGCCAAAGAATATTTATTGAATCATTGCCCCTGTGAGCAGTTTTGATGCACTGCTGTGAGTTGAACCAACATTCCCCTCCCTAGTAGCGAAAGCCCACATTAAAGTGCATTGGCTGGGAGGCTGTAGGCTGTATCTCAGCTCTAAGTCATCTTCTTGGCTGAATATCACTGGACTGTGAGAAATTATGATGGTTGACTAAAAGACATCCACCCTCCTACATAATGTAGCAAAGCATTTCAAAACAATGGCATATTTTCCACCACGAAACAGGCAAGACCAAGACATTTGATAATAACAAGTTAACAAGTATTGGCAAGGTCTTTGGGAAATAGACATTCCCAGCTTGGGTTGATGGTAGAATAACAGGTATAATTAATTGCAAGTTGTCTTGATATTATCCATCAAAATAAAAAAAATTATTTAATTCAGCCATTCTATCTCCATACATTTTCTGTAGGTATACTCCCATGTGTATGCAAATACATTTGGGACAATGCAGTTTATTGCATCATTGTAGTGAATAGAAAAAATGTGAAACAAACTATATCAGCAGAGGACCAGCTAAATAAATTTCTTAGCATCTTTTCAGTGGAGTTCTATGGAGTCTGTGTGTCTGTATGTAATTTGCATATAATTACAAACTCCTCTTACTTTTAAAAATTGGGGCAGCACCTGTGGCTCAGTAACAAGGGCATCGGCCCCATACACAGAGGGTGGTGGATTTGAACCCAGCCCCGGCCAAATTGCAACAAAAAATAGCCGGGCGTTGTGGTGGGCGCCTGTAGTCCCAGCTACTCCGGACACTGAGGCAAGAGAATCACCTAAGCCCAAGAGCTGGAGGTTGCTGTGAGCTGTGTGACGCCACAGCACTCTACGAAGGCAACAAAGTGAGACTCTGTCTCTAAAAAGAAAATTTCAGAAGCCCATTGGCCCTTCAGAATATAAAATAAAAATAACAGAACACCAAATTTGCATGATGTAATCTCATTGTATACTTAAACATATTTCTATTTACCTTACGAAGGAATACTTAATAGGATTACTATAAAAAGGGAGTAGCGATTAAACACCTGCCATGGGGCGAATATGCTTCACAGTGCTAATTTTGAGTTGGATAAAACAATATTTCAACTGTATGTTCTAAATTCCAAGTCCTGGCCTCGCCTGATATTACACATTACATTACATTTCTGTTCAGCCTGTTTCCTCACATTTTCGTCTACAAGGTTCTCAAAGTTAAAATTAGCCCAATAATGTACAAACATTTTAAAACAGTAAAAGCCTTCCTTTGATAAATAGGTATTAAATTTGGTTCCCACGTGTGGAATAATAACATGCATTGCCCCTAACGTTCTCACCCCATAATTACACCACACATTTCACAACATGAGGGCTCTCTCTGACCCCAGCGCCAGGCCCACTTATCTCTTGCTTGGACCCCCGCCCCATAAAACCAACCTCTTTCTTTAGCCATTATTTTTACCACCCATGTTCCAAATAGACTTCCGGAATGAGTTTTCTAAAAGGTAAATACAATCATGCTATTTTCTATTGTAAACCCCTTCATTGATAGCCTTTACCCCTTCCTGACAGCCTTCAGAACAACCCAAAGTCTTCACTTTGTTACACGAGGCTGTCTGGGATCAGGCCCTGGTTTGCATCTTTCATCTCACCAGCTCCTCCTTGTGAAAGACAAGAACCTCCCTGCCTTTCTGAGGAACTGCATGTGAGACTTAGTCTCTGTCCACTGCAGCCTCGCTGACTTCTGGGCTCAGTCAGTGCCAGCCTCTTACCTGGGAATTGTGTGTGTTTGCTTGTTTTTCCCTCCTCCATCACGCCCCACCCGTTGCACGGCTAATCCTTCCCTCTCTTTGAAGGCTCGCCTCCGTGTCATGTCTCAGAGAAGATCTGGTAGACCCGCACCTGTAGGGGTGAAGCCCTTCCCCGCGGGTTCTGGGATCCCAGGTTAAAGCTTCAGCCGGCACACACCAATGTGCTAACAATCATCTGCTCACCTCCCTTTCCCTTCTACTAGACTATAATAAACTCTTGGGAGTAGGAATTCTCTAATTAATGCCTGTATTCCCATAAATTTGCCATATGCACAACTAGTTAGCATATACAAAATAAAAAAATATATATATATATATGTTAAATGAACTAATGATTCCTTGGACAACACTTCACATTCTCACACAAAAGGTCAAAGAAGACATATTAAAGAAAAATAAATAGGCAGTACAGAAGTATTTCTTTCAAAGTGAAGCAAAAGAATTGACAAATAATGCTGATGAAGCTAAGCGTAATGCCTCTTTAAATTCCAAAGGCTTCTGACCTTGTAACTTAACTTTCTTAAAAGTTCAGAATTAAAAGAAACTTTACAACTTTGTTTAATCACCTTTAATCACTATTTAATGGTTATTTGTGGTTGCATCTGTAAAGATCCTATGTGTATAGAATTAATACAGGTAATTACATATTGGGGAGCACTTGATTTTGGGGAAGCATTTCATGTACTTTTCGTACATAGATGAAAATGTGGAGTTGTATGTGAGAACTGTGCTGGAAATTTGCTGTTGTGTTAACTGATTTCGACTCATTCCCTTCCTTCTCTTCCTCCTCTTTATTTTTGTAGCTTAGATTATACAGTCAAATAAACTATTAGTGCAGATCTGAGGAATCCTTTTCATAGAAATGTGAATAACTTTTATTGACATTTAATTTACACGAGGATTCTCTAATCAATAGTCGTACATAAGGCAAATGTGCTATTTTCCATATCCCCTAGGCAAACAAAATCCAGAATGCTCCTAGCGTGGTTGAGATTTTTTACCTCTCCCATTCTGTAGGAAACAACTAACAAATATAAATAGAATATAAAAGAAAAATGAACTAATCATATCGAGCAGTGGTTCTCAACCTTCCTAATACCATGATACTTTAATACAGTTTTTCATGTTGTGGTGACCCCCCAACCATAAAATTTTTTTCATTGCAACTTCATAACTGTAATTTTGCTACTGTTATGAATCATAATGTAAATATCTGATATGCAGAATGTATTTTCATTGTTACAGAGGGGTCACGACCCACAGGTTGAGAACCGCTGGTGTTCAACAAGAAAGCATGAATAATTTAGGTACTTTGTGGAGAGTGAAACAGAAGCGAATGGCCAAGGTAAATTTAAATGGTACATGGTAAGACTGAGACAAATAAAACTAAAAAAAGGAGACTTTTTTGTTAGAATGGTCTCTATTATTTGCTTACACTGTGAGTCTAAGCGCCAATACACATATTGTCCTACATTTCATATTAATATCATGTACCATTATCGACCCACGGAGATATTTCAAGGAACATTGAATATATTCCATTTTTTACAAAAAGAGTGCCAGCCATATATCTAAAGGTTGTTTTAGAATTTGCTTTAATAATTCTTATATTTAAATCAAGAGAATAATATCGTTTTTTAGTGATTTGTGTAGTATTTTAATAACCAGTGGTATTTTAATGCTAGACTTTGTTATATAATGAATATTGTGATTACATGAGCTGAAAGAGTAAATTCCAAAGCTATAGAATACTGGAGCACACATATTGTTTTCAGTCACAGCCATAAATAATATCTGTCAATAAATGTAAAATCTGTAGATTATAAATATGTGTATGTGTATATATATATTTATATGCATTTGTTATACATACTTTTACATATAAATTTACTTGCTGTGGAATTTGTGTTTCATTAGGATCATTTTTGAACAAAAGCAAATCTGAGCTAGAAACTGATACATTTTAACAATCACAGTTGAGAACTAATTGATCTCTGTACACTTAAGGATACTCTATGAATAATTTACTTCAGGTACTGTTGTTTCCATAACAACAATTTTATAAAATACTGTGCCTTATTTCAAGGAATGTTTACATTCTCAGGGAGATGCCTAGAAGATAGTGCAATTTTTTTTAAAATAAAAAGTAAAGGATTCCGTTACCTTATTCCATGCCTAGCAGAGTAATAGCCTGAATAATAACAATTAAGACCAATGAACTCTGACAAATGTGATGTTTTTAAAGTCCACTCAAAGACTCCTAATTGGTTTTTTAAAATCAGCTGGAAATTATTTCAAATAGATTGAGCAAATCATTTAGAAAAGAATGCTAACCATATTCAGCCCTATTTTCAAATTAATAAAGTTGATTTATCATAGTGAAATACTTGAATGTTTCAGTGATTTTTAAAACATAAATATTCATTTCCATTTTAATTATTAAAAATATGAGTAATAATGTATCACTTATAATTAGTGGAATATTTAGCTAGGATATTTTCTAGAACTGTCTAAGACCAAAACCAAGCACATAATCTATAAAATATTAATCATTTAAGTACAAAAATACTTTGGTATTACATTTTTCCCAGAAATTCTATATATATCAGTAACTAAGGAATTAGAATTAAATGCAAGAAGTATCTCTCTGAATCTAGAAAAAATAATCTTTTTACATTTCTGCTTAATCTATACATAGTCTGAGTTAAAAAATTGACTAGTTTGCCGGGAGAATATCTTGACTTTTTAGAGAATTCTAGTTATTTTGAGCTTCAACATTTTGCATAAATCACCACAACTCACTACAGGCTGTGATTACAAAATCTATGTTTATAAGATCAATGGTCAATACCAATTTTTTTTATTGAATCATAGCTTTGTACGTTAGTTCAATCATGGGGTACAGTGTGCGGGCTTCATATACAATCTGAGATATTTTCATCTGCCTGTTCGACATAACATTCATGAGATTTTCTCATTTGCTGTGTGAAAACATTTTTGTTCTGCATTTAGTAGTTTTCTCCTGACCCTTCAAAGATGCATGAGATATTTTGTGTAGATAAAGTGAGTTCTCAGTCCCTACCTGTCACATAATCAAAGCAGAGAGGATTCAGTAGGACAGAGCAGGGAGGAGATAGAATCTGAAGTGTCAGTGGTGAAGTTTTAAGTGGTCGCAAGTGTGGCTGCGTGCAGAGCTAATGAGTCTACGCGGCCACACTCAGCTTTTTGGGTGTGCGAGCTGCTTTTGTCCTGATATTCCCACAACAGAGGACATAGTGATTTGTTCTGTCAAACTACTGTTCTACAAACAAAGTGCGGATGCGCGATGGCTGTGTAATGGCGTGACAAATCTGTCAATTGGAAGCTGGCAGAAGATCATTAGCATTGCCTTTACTTAATGGAAGAGAAGAAAGGGGTTTTGAAATGGATCGCTAGGTAATGACTGAAGATGAGTTAGGCAATGTTGAACTTTATGTCAAATGACAAACTGCAAATCAATAAAACTTCTAGTCAACATGTAGAATAATTTAAAATTTATCTTTCTAGAAAGGCTTCAAAAGTAATTTAAAATTTCAGATGTATTCAACATTATTCTGTATTCTCCAGAAAAAACAGAACCAATGGGATATACAAGTATATATACATTTTCCAAATGAAAAACGCATACATATAATGATGTATATGTGAAAATATACAGATATATATATATATATATGAGATTAACTGTAATTAAGAAGTTCCGAGGTCTGTAATCAACAAACTGGAAACCCAGAAGAGCCTCACATGTAACTCCAACCTGAGCCCAAATGTCTGAGAACTAGGGAGCTGCAGGTGTATCTTCCAGTCTGAGCTCAAGAATGAAGGCAGCATAAGGCCAGTGTCCGAAACTAAAGACAGACAGAGAGAAATGTTTCTTTCTTACTCAAACTTCCGTTCTATTGAGGCCTTTCCCACATGGGATGAGACCCACCCACATTGGGGAAGGCAATCTGCTGCACTGTGTCTCCTGATTCACGTGTTAAACTCATCCAGAAACACCTTCACAGACACATCCAGAAATAATGCTTGGCTAAATATTGTGACACATAAAATAATCCATCACATATAGTACACCACTATCGCAGTATTTCACAAGACATAGAATACGTGTATTCTTACGATGTGTTCTAAGCATGCTTTTAACAATGTGATGTAATATACATGATATTGTGCATCGATTTATTTTTATCTCCCAATTATATTAATAATATTGTATGTACCAAACATACAATATATTTTATGTAGTTATAACATTGTACAAAAATCTCTAATTTGATGCCAATATTTTTCATAAGATTCAGCATTACAGGCGCATGTGTTTAATACATACTATGTATTAAAATGACAGAAACACATGAAAAAGAGCTATTTGCTATTGATTTTCAATCAAATTCTATCCTGAATGTTTGCTTATTGTACAGTTATTACAAACTTAGATAATAGTTTCCTCTAGAACAATGAGATTAAAAGTGGTTGGTTTCAAGATAGTTCTATGCAAACAAATTTAATTCATTTCATAGCAAATAGAAGTACCATTAGTATCAAGACTTTAGCTTTCTTTTTTCTTTAATTTATATATTTTTTTGAGACAGAGTCTTACTCTGTCAATACTGGGTAGAGCGCTATGGCATCACAGCTCATAGCAACCTCAAACTCTTGGGTTCAAGCAATCCTCTTGCCTCAACCTCCTGAGTAGCTGAGACTACAGGTGCCCTCCAAAACAGCTGGTTAATATTTCTGTTTAGTAGAGACTGGCTCAGTGTCTGGAGTGATAGATTGGCTGTTACTCAGATTTTGTCATTACAGTGGATATGTTTATAAAAATGGCACACCCCACCTCAACAATACGTACCCTTATTAGATGCCATTAAAAGTAGAAATAATAACACGACAAATCTTAAGGCAGTTAAAACAGAATCTGTAACAGAATCTGTATCTAGTTTTGATACTGCCTTTTAACACCTGTTCGGTGCATTAGCTGTAAGGAGCAGCCGGGCTGTGCTGGGGGTCCGGGGAAGCGGGTGTTCGTTTTGCTGATGGAGAGTCATAGTCTTCTTCCGTGGCAGCTGAGCTAATGGAGTGAGACAGTAACTGGGAACTCCAGATAATAACTCAAGAACAGTCGGTTTTTCTCTTCGCCTGTTTTAATTAACCACAACTCCAATCCTTGTGAGCTATTTTCCAATGAACAGGTATGGAAAATGGTATCAAGAGGGCAGTACATTTAAGACAAGTTTTAAAGCCATTCAATTTCTAACACAGATCTGCCCAATATGTCTCACATGTAAGTAAACAAAGCAAAATTTTATTTCTATTTCAATTGCCCGTGCTGGCCATTTTAAGAAAGGAACAATCTTTTTTTAATTAAACCAATTTTTCAGACACGGAAATAAATTACTCTGAAGCATGCAACCTTTTCAAATCTGTTTTTTTTAATGTCGGCATAGCATATGACATTATTTCAGGCCTTAAACATAATTAAATGTCAGAAAATGTCATGTGAGTTTTCCTTCAGTAATGATCTGTTAATTATTCTACTAAAGTACTTTAAGAATCTTCAGCTATCATAGTCTTTGCTTCAAGATCTCCAAATTTGATAAGTATACTCATTAAAGAAGCTTCCATTCTCTGCGTAGGGCCTTTGTTTTCTGTTTCTTTCAATACAGACAAACAGCTTCAGCCTGGCCAAACACTTTTAAGTGAAACGGGTACGTTAATGAGGACCGTGTGCCTCTGCGCAAAGCCTTCCAGACAGAAAACAACATATGAACATGAATAAAGTTAGAAAATGCACTTTTCTGATTTGTTCCTTCCTTGGGTACCACTTTCTGCATTTGCTCTTAATTTATCCTTTTGGTTTCTCTTTTTCCTCTTTTTCTGATTTAGCAACTAACAGGTTTTTGTATTTCTCTTGTTCAAAATTACCAGTGTTGTTTCTATCCTGACTGGATTCCGATGGATACGCTCTTACTTTTATTTTTTGTCTGGTATCTGCTTCCCCTCTTCATGCACTTCAACAAGATACAACTGAAATTCACCCCAGACCCAAATCCCTCCTGTGGGTCTATGTGGGCCTCAAGCAAAGTTAGTCGCTCCCTTTAATTTGTTCACTTTCTTCAGACATTCATAAGTCATAAAAGTATATTGAAAAGATCTGGGCACACATTCTCTCCTCCCTTACAGGTAGAGAATTTTTTATTTATTTATTTTGAGACAGAGTCTCACTACATTGCCCTTGGTAGAGTGCCGAGTGCTATGGCATCACAGCTCACAGTATCCTCCAACTCTTGGGCTCAAGCAATTCTCTTGCCTCAGCCTCCCCGGGAGCATCATTGCTGTTTAGCAGGCCGGGGCGAGGCTCCAATCCACCACCGTCAGTGTATGTGGCTGGTGCCCTACTCACTGAGCTACGGACACCAAGCCACAGGTGGAGATTTGTAACAAAATGACCATATTGTCTTTATCTTTATTCCTCAAAAGTTGAACATAATTCCTAAAAAGTAATAGACTTTTAATAAATAGTCTTATAAGAAAAAAGTGGAAAAAAGCATGCACAGAAATGGGCAGGTACCTTAGGTAAGTCATTATTATTATTTACTTTATTGTTGGGGATTCATACAGGGTACAAAGAACCAGGTTACACTGATTGCATTTGTTAGGTGAACTCCCTTTTATAATCGTGTCTCTCCCCCAAAAGTTGTGTCACACACCGCGACCCCCACCTCCTCCCTCCTCCCCTGAAAGGGGAGAGCAGAGAGAGGGAAGGAGAGAGGGGGTGAGGGGTCATGGTGTGTGACACAACTTTTGGGGGAGAGATACGATTAACTCTGCTCTCCCCTTCCCACCCCCTCTCTCCTTCCCTCTCTCTGGTCTCCCCTTTCCCAGCACCCCCACCATGCACTAGGTCATTAATTGTCCTCATATCAGAATTGAGTACATTGGATTCTCGCTTTTCCATTCTTGTGATGCTTTGCTAAGAAGAATGTCTTCCACTTCCATCCAGGTTAATACAAAAGATGTAAAGTCTCCAACTTTTTGGCTGAATAGTATTCCATGGTGCACACACACCGCCGCTTGTTAATCCATCCCTGGTTGGTGGACGTTTAGGCTGCAGGTAAGTTATTTCTATCAGAGGGGAGCAATCAGCAGGAGAAGCTTTGTCATTTAATGCACCATCGCACAGTACTTAGAGATGCCTTATATCATAGTCTGTGTTTCTTCCTGTTTACATCATTTTAGGAAATGTCCTGAGATCCCTGTTTGGTAAAATTAAATTTTAATTTAAAGTTTCTGTTCTAATGTTTTAAAAAGTAATGGAAATGAGTAGGTTGTAAAAAAAATAGAAAATGCTATATTTATTTCTTTCAAAAATGAGAAAAGGTAAAGAATTCCATGTGAATTATAATATCTATTGCATTTCTAGGCTCCAAATGCATAGTCGAGTCTATTCTTTCCTCCTCAAATCCATCCAGAAAATTTAAATCAGTCTATTAATCTTTGAACACCTTTTGATTGCCAGCTATTAGTATGTCGAAGCTATTCTAACCAACTGGAACTCAGTGAACACCCGAAAGAACCAGGGATTCTGATTAAATTGGTTGGTGGAAGTTTCGTACCAATGGGAGTTAGTGGAGACTAAATTGAATCATAATTCCCTCTCTCCATGACCTCTGTTCCTGCCATCCATTAAACTTTATATCTTAAATCTATAGAGAGACTTTGAGGCAAAGTTCAGAGAATGGAATTGTCCACATCACTGTCATTGCCGTGGCAGTTATTCAGCTTCTGCTCCTAAAGAAGAAGAAGAAGAAGGAGAAGGAAAAAACAAGCACCATAGAAAAAATGTGATCTTTTCACATGACGCTACAAAAAGACTCAGAAAGTCTCAGGAAGATAGAGCAATCTATTCTGCTGTTCTAATTATTGGGGAGCTATAACCACTACTCAGGACACTCTGCTGAGTTAGAAAAGGTTGATATTATAAAGTGTGAATATGTGTGGAAGACATGATTTACAAATGTTTTCTAAAGCTTAAGAACAGAGAGTGGATAAAAGCTTGAGCTGCTTATTTTCCATTTTACCTGAATATATTGATCAATATATTGATTTTTGGCTCAAAAATCAGATCTGGAATTTAAAAAAAATCTCCATCCAGAGTATAAAATTAGCCCCAAATGTCTTTAAGCTATTAGATGTCTTCCCCTAACTCATAATAAATCATAATAGCAAGATTTGACAGATACTGTAATACAAGGAAGCATGATCCAAGTCTAAGCAACATCTGATAATCTTCATCATATTTTTAGACCAAAATTTAACTCTTCTGATGCTTTGGAGTCTGTGATTAGTTTGGGCTTACTGATAGCAATGCATTTATTTATAAAGAAACCTGACTAACAGCCTCACAAGGATTAGATTCTTTTAAAAAGGTTATAACCAGAAGAGTTGGGAATTATATAGTCCTACACGTTAGGTCACCCTGGTTCTGCAGAGTCCTAAAAGTGTGATTTCTCATTATAACTTCATTTCTGAGGGCAAAAGAACGATTACACTCTGTCTTACTGTCCATTGGGCATTTCACAGTTGCAGCTTTTCTGGATTGCTAAAAATTCAGGAGAAAAAAAATAAGTGAAAGGTTTCTTTCCTTCCTTCCTACTATGTCTGTGGATTATCTGTTATTCCCCATCCCTTCTCATCTAATTAAAGCTGCATACTTTAGTGCTATTTTGGATTAGGCAAACATTTTGGTTGATTATATATGTATATATAATTGAAACACTTAAAATACATATCCTTGAACATAATTCACCATTAAGCTTTATATTAATGTAGTACTGGCTTGGACTTAACATTTTAGGAAATGTGAGTAGAATTTAAATTTCTTTTTTTTTTAATGATCTGAAAGAATTGGAATGAATCATTAGCTTTAAAATTTATAATAATATTAAAAATGTAGGAAACATTGCATTTGAATAAAGATACAATACAAATGTATAATTGTTTTTGTTCTACTAACAACTTCTAAATAGGGAAGAAAAAATCAGGGCACTCCTATAACACCCTACCCCAGTTGAGCATCCATTATATCAGTTAAAAGGAAAACCTGTATATATACCAGCCTATTGGGAGCCTTAAATTGTTTCTGCATCCTTCCTCTCTGCCCTCCACACTTTGCCCATGAAAATGACTATAAGCTAACAAATGCAAGCAATGTAACCTAATCATTTGTACCTTCGTATTAATCTGAAATTTTTTAAAAAGGGGAAAAAAGAAGATGACTATAAGCTTCCCGTGGTAGGCAGAAGAATAGCCACCTGAAGAAGTACAAATTCTAGTCCCCTGAACTTGTGAAAAATATATTACATTCCATTACCAAGGAGAATTAAGGTTGCAAACAGAATTAAAATTACTAATCAAGATTGTAAAATAGGGAAATTGCTCTGAATTAACTAGATGAATCCAATATTATCACAAGAGTCATTAAAACTGGAATAAGGTTCTGAGTAAAATTAGAGGAAGGTGTGACTATGAACAATCAGAGATGTGATGCTTCTGGGTCTGGAGATAGAGGGAAAAGAAAGTGGTTGACCTCAGGAAGCTGGAGAACAAAGTGTGGATTTCCTTAGATCCCCCAGAAAAAAAAATGCAGACCTGCCAACAATTGAGACTTAGCCAATTGAGATTGCTAAATGGACTCCCCCAAATTTAGAGTATTGTAATAAATATATATGTTTATATATATTTTATATTTTATATATAAACATATATATATGTTTAAATATATGTTTATATTTAAAGATACTAACTTGGCAGTAATTTTCATATAGCAGAAACAGAAAACTAACACACTTCTCCAAGTGAAGTTCTGTGTCCTCATCTTTTTTTCCTGTGGTGGTAAATAATCCACTGCCTAGAGCATTCGACCTCCTTTACTTTCAGGGAATACTCACTGTAAATTCTTCAATAAGAGTTCTTTAAATCAATTAATATTTTTTGAACACTTATTTTTGTCATGCAAGGAGATCTGTTAGAATTTGGAGGACATCACCCATCGTCAATTAGACACAAAGCCTGCTGCCAGTGCCAACAGTGCAAATAAAGAAATGTGAGCCTTTTGCACCTCACATTTGATAAGCCTTCACTTATTTCTGGGGAGTCGCTGGGCATCTTTGGCATTCCTGAGCTAGGCTTGTAGCATCACCCCAGTCTCTGACTTCACTTGAAAATCTTTCTGTACGCTGGTCTCTGTGTCCAAATTTCCCCGGTTTATAAGGACACCAGTCACATGGTATTAGTGCCCGTCCCAATGACGTCATCTGAACTAATTATATCTGCACTGGTGCGATCTCCAAATAAGGTTACAGTCTGATGTAATGCGGGATAAGACTTTGACATACGAAATTTATGGGGACACGAGTCAACCCATCACATCTTTCTACAATCCAGTCCCATCCCCTAAAAATTAATTCTCTTTCAGTTCAGGAAGCCTTTTCAGATGGTTGAGCTCAGGAGTCTTGGCCGCCTTTGCAGAAATACACATATGATTTAAGGTAGGCTAATTGCTGTTGTATTCTGTGTTACTGAGGGTTCTCCAGAGAAACCAAACCATCAGAACAGATAAGCAGATACACGGTAGGTAGGCAGATGATCCAGAAGAGGGGATTTATTTTGGGAACTAGCTGGCATGATTCTGGAGGCCAAGCAGGTCCAGTCTGCGCTGTGTGCAAGGTGGGTAACCAGGAATGCCAGTCGGGTAACCGGGAACAGCAGCCGGGTAACCAGGAACGCCAGTGGGTAACCAGGAGCACCAGTGGGTAACTGGGAACACCAGTCAGGTAACCGGGAATGCCAGTTGGGTAACCAAGAAGACCAGTTGTGTGGTTCAGTCTGATTCCAAAGTCCCCGGGACCAGGAGTGCTGACCAAGGCCTGGAGGAAGTAGACAGCCAGCCCCAGGCAAAGGGTGTGCCCTGGTTCTGTGGTTCGCTCTGCCCAGGCCCACGGCCCCAGGCACAGTGGGGTCAGACCTGTCTCCTGCGCCCCTGATCCAAATGCTGATCTCTTTCTGAAACTCCCTCCAGACACACCCAGGAATGCTGTTCTACTGACTGCGTGGATGTCTTTTAACTCAGTCCAGTTGACAGATAAAATTAACCATCACACATCCTTAGTTACTGCCAGCGACAGCTTTGGAAACTGGAATGACGACTAAGCTGAGCAGAGGAGCTGCAGTTTCCTCCTAACCCCGGAGAAGAGAACACATTCTCCAGTGGTTTGTGTTAGAACGAAAACCTGGAACAGCCCTTGGCCAACTTCTTTTCCTACCATGTGAATTAAACCGAATAACAAAGTCAGTGCAGAGAAAATTAGAAACTGAGGGAAAGAAAAAGTCACCCTGACATGTTTACGCACCTCATCAATGTGTACCAAAAGACTTGCCCTGGAATTCTCCTTTCTTTCTCTTTGCAGTTTTTGGCTGGGCCAGGTTTGAACCCACCACCTCCAGCATATGGGGCCAGTGCCCTACTGTTTGAGCCACAGGTGCTACCCTGAATTGCCCATTTTTTAAACCGATAAATTCTCCTGTTATATTTAAACAGTTATGTTTTGGATCTCAGACATTACTTTAAGCAGAAGTGCACTGCTGAATGAGCAGTTGGGGAAGGGGGGAAATCTCAGGTAAATTGATCATGTCAACGTGTTAACAAAACAAAACTTATTCAGACATATATCTATTCTGTAATGAAACTTCAATGTCAAGATTAAACATAAAAGGCACATGTCTTTGGGGAGGAACATGTTTATAAGAGGGACTTTGCCTGACAAATGCAATTAGTGTAACCTGGTTCTTTGTATCCTCAGTGAATCCCCCAAAATAAAAAAAAAAAACAAAACACCATTTGAACTCTTTTATATAAATATGCTCTGTCCCTATGATGTTCAGTCTACTAATTTATTTTCAAATAAAAATACAATTAAATTTTCTAAATAGAAATGGAGACGACTTTGGGAGGCACTTCAATATACTATATTTTATTTAATTAGTTATTCCCCTTTAATTGCTGTTATGGGAAAACCAATGCTATTCTCTTCTCCTTTCTGTATGATGGTTTTATTAATATGTCAGCTTAGATAGACCCCAGAATTATGTTTCCCAGAATCTGCTTTCCTGTATTATTTTGAGTTATAATTCTGTGTTATGTTTGCTTTCCTGTATTATTCTGAGTTGACCAAAAGAGAAACTTACAGAAGAATGAAGGGCAAGGGAAGGTTATCCCATCAGACAGGGTCACACAGAGGGACCTGGAATATCACTCTGTCCCATGACATTCCAGGCCTTGTCTTTCTGACTGGTGGGCCTGTCCAGCACAGCCCACGTTTCAGCCCTGGTTTTGGACGCAGACACTCAGAAGCAGGAGCGATACAGAGCCGACAGCTGCCACAGGCCTTTCTACAAGCTCTGCTTTGTGAACTCACTGTGCGGAGTGGAGGTGGGTGAATCGGTGTCTCCCATTTCCCTGAGAATCTTACCTGCCTGCCCTTGGCAGCACATCAGTCAAGTCACTGGTGACTTTTTTCACGCCTCTCCTACAATTCCTTATTAGAAGGAAGGTGGAATTTTAGAAGATAGAATTTTTATAATAATTCCCCTACACCCATCTTACTCATGCACCTACTAAAATTGGTACTCATTCAAAAGCCATGTTAAATCTCAGCTTTTATGCTATCACGTGTTCCCTATGCCTGAGCAATTTGCCTGGCTCTTCGTCTGATGTTTGAGACACAGATGTTTGATAGAGCAAGTTTATTTTAGTTCACACAATATTTTATTTAAATATTAACTTTCTAAGGACCACATTCAGCCTCCATGGAAACTGAACATGTAATTATTCTTTTTCTTAAGACATAGTTAATTATCAAGGAAATCTCAAGGAGATTTACAATCTCCCTGAGATTATGAACAGGAGGGTAAAGACTACACCTGTTTTGTGTATTACTCTGTCCTGTATTTGAGGGATGAACAAACCAGATACATTAGATTTTATTAACTTTTCATTGTTTATTGAGAGAACTATCTACCTTCTAAAAATATCATCCCCTCGTTCTCCTAGAAATAATTGGTTTTGTTCTGGGTTAAGCTTCACCTCATCTTTAAACTCTCTTGTCAAGGCTTAGTTTTGAATCCCGAATTGAGCTTCCCTTAATATGGAAAAGTTTATTTGTACCAACATTTGCAACTGAATAAATGTAAACAAAAATAAACAAATCTATACATCAATATCTTTTATTGAATATTTCGTTTCCCTCCCTGCCTCCCCATTTCTTTCTCTATCTTTCATTCTTTTTTTCTTTTTGCTAAGGAGAAAAGGGTATCTGAGGGACAGGTACCTCGAGACTCCAGTCTGAAGTTTGGAGCCCTGTGCCATGCCTGCTGGACAGAGAAATGGAGAGGAGCATTTGTACCTTTCTTTAAGGATGCCAAATCCCTCTTTACAGTTGTTTACCAGGCCTGATGTATCCCTGCATTTCCCATAGTTGGGACGGGATAACTTGGTATCCTTGCAATCATTTTTCTTTATTTTGCATATGTTAATTCCATTTAGGTTTACATCCCTTCCAATTAAATAATTTGGACTACATTTGTTAGAGTAGGATAAGCTGTTCTGAAGTAACAAGCAATTTCCTAAGGAAAGTTGCCTCCCAAATAGTAATTCAGGTGTTCAGACATCTGCAATCTTATAACGTAGTGGATCAGTTTGTGGATTCCACCACTACTCGGAGCTATAGTAACAACACGGAGCGCTGACAAAATGGAGTGCTTAGATAGAAAGTAGCGCACACCACTGGTACTCAAGCTCCTTGGACAAAATTAGTCATGTGGCCCCCAACATAACTATAAGAGATTATAAATTAAATTTCTTAATTTTGGAAAACATTCGAATAAAAGTAAATGAATCTACAAATTGATCCTAATCAAATATTGGAAAGATAAATGAGCAAATTTTGCATGTGCTTATTTATTTTTCCAAATAAGCAGATGGAAAATTTGGTGAGTCTTATTCTCTTAGCCTCACCTACTGTTAGCAGGATCTATTCTTCATGGAAACATCGCTGGTCCTGCAAAGACTGCGTAATACCTCTAACCATCAGCAGGGATCTGGCTTCATGCTGCCCACTCTTTCCTTTTCCATGCAGGATTAAATGCTTGTGAATAGGCTTTCATGTTATGAGCCAGGCACTATCTTAACTAAAAGGAAAGGGGCACTCTCTCATTTAGACTTGAAACTCTAGCACCCAGGGAGATACTTATAATTCAATAAACGTTGATGCTAATTGAATAGCTGCATTGAAAGGTCTATAATTTGAGGAAATTTTTTTTCCCTTAACAAGTTCAGCACATTTTAAACTGAACGCATTTGGAAAATAATAGTCATTTCTATTTTACTCTATGGCTTATGTCTATGTATACATTTGCAGAAATACAGGTTTCTTAGGATCAGTGTTTTTGAGAGAGCAGTGAGGGTAGGCCTTGCAGGGCATCAGGCAGCTTGTCCATTCCGTCAGAGAGGGGGAAGGTACAGGGGGACAACCGCAGTGCTGGTTGTCCATGCTGGTTTGATTTTCATCAGGTGCAGTGCTGGTTTGATTATCGTTCCTTAGTGGGCCGGTGTCTCCGTGAGGACTTTGAGTTAAGCATGTCATGGCAAACGAATGATAGAGAGCCACTTGATCACGCTGCATGTAATTGCATTCTTATTAGAAAACACCCAGGAATCTATTTCTTATTAAATATGTCAACTGAGTACATTTTTATACATGTTACCACAACAGACATAAAATGTAAATTTTGAATAAATAATACTACAATTTTATGCAGTCATCAATAAAGTCTTTTACCTTTAGTGGATGATACAAATTTGATTGTTTAATTCAAGAAATCAAAGATATGTTGTCCCATTTAAGGTAGAGAAGAAAAGAAATCTATACTCCCCTAAGGGGGCTATTCTTCAAAGATCTATTCCTTCTTGTAGTTCTCTATTAAACACAAATTATAAAATTGGTAATTTAAATGCTATATCATTTTTCAGTAAAAATAGTTTATTACTTATTTCTCTGCAGAATGCATTTGCATTTGCAGAGCTTAATGTCTATCAAAAATACATATTTGCACATTTATACAGGTATTGCTGAAGTATTTTTAAAAATTACTTGATAATTCTTCATATTGTGAAAGGATTCACGCGTTCTTCCATTTCCAGTGTCCCAAGTGAATTGAAATAGTTCCTTTTCAAACCCACTTTATAAATAGCATTTAATCACTCAAGTACTTAATAGATAAATATTATTTCTTTTTTGCCATTATTTATATGTCCAATTAAAGAAACCCATTAACTACATCATGTGATTTTATTGTAACTATTATAATGTATTTGCATGTATATTTTCATCTGTATTTTCATATGCAGAAAACATGAGACTACCTTTTTTAAAAACCTAACATTTGAACAAATAATATCAACAGCCATAAGTTACAAACTTAATCCAAGAGAAATGATGCTTTCTTTAACTTTAATTTCAGAAAACAGGGAAAGTAATGATGAACTTATTTGTATAACCCTGAGGGCTGAGGAAGTAATGATTTCTTAGAGACTCCTGCTGCCAGCACGCTCAGGCTTGATGATATTTACTCATTTACATTGAAGATACTACAATAGAAATCCAAACTTCATACACAACCCCTGCTCTTCTGCCATCTGGACCCAGTGGGTTTACCTTTATTGTTCGTATTTGAACTCAGCCACGCCTACATGTCTCTTGATGACCTACTGCACTGAGATGTGTCTCTCCAGAGATAAACGGAAGAGAATTGATATTCCAGTCTTCACATACAGCTTAGAGGTGTGGGAAAGTGGAGCTCTTAATGACTCACGAATTCCCTTCATGCTCTTCTGAATCCCATGAAACGCAGGCCCTGTTTTTCTGATCTGTGTTACTTGAATACACACAGACAAGCACAAATCACATTCTTCAAATTCTTCTTTTCAGAGACCTACAATTCCAACTGAATGAAACTATCAAGGGGAAATAAAGCAGGTGTTTTGTTCACAAAGTCATCAAGATGTGAGACGCTGATTTTTACCAGCATTTTATCCGAAGAGATCTCCTTGAGGGAGAAAAAAGAGAACATAGAGCTTCATCAAAGAACTGAAACACAGAATTTGAAGTGTATTTATGGCTATAATTTGCACAGATCACTTGGTGCTCTGACACCATGCTCTTGATCACAGCATAAATCACACTTTAATTTTAACCTTTGCAGTTCATCAATAGATTCAATATCAAAAATAATTCAAGACTGACACTATTGGTTTGCAGGTAAGTTTAACAAGAATGGGAGGCTTGGTGATGTATTAGTTGCCTTGTCAATTGAGGCATAAAGATTCATTACTCGCAACCTATGTTTCCATCACAAACTCAGGGCTATAAATAATGCTAGCAGCTAATCAGGCATAGAAAAGATATATAGCATCATTGAAAATCAGCCATTTGTACCATTCAAGCTTTTAAAAATGTATCCTATGTAAAGTAATCCACTGACATAACTCACACAAGATTTGTGCTGACTTACAACCAACATTCAATATTTATTTTTAAGTCTTATTAGTTTCACTATATAGCATTAAATTTTTTTATCTTTTTTTTTTTTTGAGACTTTTTATGTGTGTGTGTCTGCATGTGTGTATTCTTTCTAGCCCTCAAAGTAGAATTTTGGTTAACATGATATGGTAGATAATCTTTTATTTTTATTTATTTATTATTATTATTTTTGAGACAGGGTCTCACTATGTCACCGTCAGTAGAGTGCCGTGGAGTCACAGCTCACGGCAAGCTCAAACTCATGGGCTTAAATGCATCTATTGCCTCAGCCTCCCAAGTTGCTGGGACTACAGGCATCCTCCACAATAGCAGGCTATTTTTTTATTTGTTGTTATTGTTAGAGTTATCAGTGTTGTTTAGCTGCCCTGGGCTGCATTTGTACCCCCCTGCATCAGTGTATGTGGCTAGAGATGTAACCACAGTGCTACGGGCACCGAGCCAACTGTTTATTTCTTAAATAGTTAATAATCCTTTTAAATAGTAAAATTAACCTTAAATTTATATTGTGATTTATTTATACATAGCATTAATTTTCAATATTGAAAGTGAATTCCAATTAATTCCATTAATTTATAACTTCTCTTTTTTATATACATAGAAGTTATGGCAGTGCCCATGGTCAGTGGGTGGGATGCCGGCCACATACACCCAGGCTGGCGGGTTCAAACCGGGTCCTGGCCTGCTAAACAACAATGACAGCTGCAACGAAAAAGTAGCTGGGCCTTGTGGCCAGGTGCCTATAGTCCCAGCTACTCAGGAGGCTGAGGCAAGAGAATCACTTAAGCCCAAGAGTTTAAGGTCTCTGTGAGCTATGATGCTAAGGCACTCTACCCAGGGCAACATAGTGAGACTCTGTCTCAAAAAAAAAAAAAAAAAATCTACCATACCCTGTTAACCAAAATTCTACTTTGAGGGCTAAAAAGAACACACACACACATTGTGTTATAAATGAGAATGAACTAAAAAGTGCATTTTGCAGCATTACTTTTCATTGTCAAAATTATTTTTTTCACTGTGTTAATGTCCCATCTTAGTACACAAAATTTATTTCTTCGCTTTATCTCCAATAATCATCTTTTAAAACACAAAAATGAAGACTATCAATAGACTAAATTATTGGAAATTCAAATAAGTTTTTGAGAAAAAGATTATATATTATTTTGAGAACCCATGCCAAGCTCTGATTAAATATCAGGCATGTTATTGCCTTTTCCTCTCCTCCCATGCTGCAAATAACTAAATCTTATGTTAGTTGTAGTCAGTCTTGTGCCTAAGACCAAAGCTTCTCTGAGACAGAAGGTTCTGAAATAACTGCAGGCCAACCTCTGAATCTCGTAACTGAGAAATCTTCCTCCATCCCCAGGGAGACTGGCTTTCTATACTCTGAAGAGGTATGTGATGTACTGAGGAACCACACACGTGCGCACGGCACGCACACAGGCACACGCACATATCACACATTTAAAGTATACACTTTAAAAAATTTTGGTGTGTCATGCCTTAAATTTAAGTCCTTTATCCAACTTGAAGCAATTTTTGTGAGTGGAGAACGGTGAGGGTCCAGTTTTGGTCTTTTACATGTGGATATCCAGTTCTCCCAGCACCATTTATTGAATAGGAAGTCTTTCCCCTAAGGTATGTTCTTGATTGGTTTATCGAAGATTAGGTGGTTGTAAGATGTTAGTTTCATCTCCTGGTTTTCTATTCGATTCCAAATGTCTATGTCTCTATTTTTGTGCCAGTACCATGCCGTGTTGACCACTATGGCTTTGTGGTACAGCCTAAAGTCTGGTATGGTGATGCCCCCAGCTTTGTTTTTATTACTAAGAACTGCTTTAGCTAGGCGGGGTTTTTTCTGGTTCCATATAAAACGCAGAATAATTTTTTCCAAATCTTGAAAGTACGATGTTGGTATCTTAATAGGGATGGCATTAAATAGGTAGATTGCTTTGGGAAGTATACACATTTTAACAATGTTGATTCTTCCCAGCCATGAGCATGGTATGTTCTTCCATTTGTTAATATCCTCTGCTGTTTCCTTTCTTAGGATTTCATAATTTTCCTTATAGAGGTCCTTCACCTCCTTTGTTAGGTATATACCCAGGTATTTCATTTTCTTTGAAGCTATGGGGAAGGGAGTTGTGTCCTTAATTAGCCTCCCATCTTGACTGTTATTGCTGTATACATAGGCTACTGACTTGTGGATATTGATTTTATATCCTGAGACATTACTGTATTTTCTGATGACTTCCAGGAGTCTTGTGGTTGAGTCTTTGGGGTTCTCTTTAGTATAAGCTCATATTGTCAGCAAAGAGGGAGAGTTTGACCTCCTCTGCTCCCATTTGGACACCCTTTATCTCCTTGCCTTGCCTAATTGTATTGGCTAGCACTTCCAGCACTACCTTGAATAGCAATGGTGACAGAGGACAACCTTGTCTGGTTCCAGTTCTTTTTTTTTTTTTTTTTTTTTGAGACAGAGCCTCAAGCTGTCACCCTGGATAGAGTGTTGTGCCATTACAGCACACAGCAACCTCCAATTCCGGGGCTCAAGCAAGTCTCCTGCCTCTGCCTCCCAAGTAGCTGGGACTACAGGCGCCCGCCACCAACGCTGGGCCATTTTTTGGTTGCAGCCGTCACTGTTGTTTGGCGGGCTCGGGCTGGATTCGAACCTGCCAGCTCAGGTGTATGTGGCTGGCGCCTTAGCCAATTGAACCACAGACGCCAGGCCAGTTTCAGTTCTAAGAAGAAAAGTTTTCTTTTTTTTTTTTTTTTGAGACAGAGCCTCAAGCTGTCACTCTGGATAGAGTACTGAGGCATCATAGCTCACAGCAATCTCCAATTCCTGCACTCAAGCGAGTCTCTTGCCTCCGCCTCCCAAGTAGCTGGGACTACAGGCGCCCACCACAACGCCCGGCCATTTTTTGGTTGCAGCCGTCATTGTTGTTTGGCGGGCCTGGGCTGGATTCGAACTCGCCAGCTCAGGTGTACATGGCTGGCGCCTTAGCCTGTTGAGCCACAGACGCTGAGCCACTAGAACTTATTTCTATTGCATAACTACAAGGTTCTACCTGTTGGTTAGTAGCAATCTGTTTACACCTTCTCTCCCCCAGCCCCTGGTAACCACCATTCTACCTGCTGATTCTATGAGTTGGACCATTTTAGAGCCTCCTGTGAGAAGAACTGAGCAGCTTCCATCCTGCAACTGGCTTCTTTCCCTCAGCGCAATGCCCTCGAGATTCATTTCTGGTGGCACATGTTGCAGAATCTCTCTCTCTTTATTTAAAAAAACTGAGGAATATTCCATTGTTTTTAAAATTTTTTTAAGACTATTCCATTGCATGTATGTATCACATTAAAAAAATATATTCATGTGTCCAAGGACAAAATAAAAATCAAAACCATAAGGAGGTATCACCATACATTTGTTGGGTTGGTTGTTACCATTTAGGTCGTTTTCATACCTCAGCTACTGTGATTAGTGCTGCAATGAACATGCCAATTCTTTAGGATGAATGTCTGGAAGTGGGATTGCTGGATCACGGGGTAGTTCTACTTTTAATCTTTTGAGGAACCGCCATACTGTTTTCCATAGCAGTTGCAACATATCGCCTTTCCACCAATAGTGTACAAAGATTCCAATTTCTCTACATGCTCACCCACACTTGTTATTTGCTTCTTTATTTTTTGTTCTCATAAAGGCCAACCTAACAGATGTGTGGTGATATCTCATGTAGTTTTGATTTGCATTTCCTTACTGGCTAGTGATGTTGAGCAACTTTTCTTAAACCCATTGGCCACTTGTATGTCTTTAGAGAATTATGTGTTCAAGTCTTTAGCCTGTTTTTAAATTGGCTTATTTGTTTTTTGTTGCTATTGAGATTTATGAGTTATTCACATGTTTTAGAAATTGACTATTTGTCAGATGCAAGGCTTGTCAATGTCTTCTCCCATTCTCTAGTTTTTCATTCACTGATTGTTTCCCTGCTGTGCAGAAGCTTTTTAGTTTGCTGTAGACTGACTTGTCTATTTCTGTTTTTGTTTACTGTGCTTTTGGCATCATATACAAAAAGTCATTACCCAAACTGATGTCATCAGGCTTCCCCCTATGTTTTCTTTTAGCAGCTCTACAGTTTCAGGTCTTACACTTTCATGTTTAATCCATTCTGAGTTAACTTTTTTGCCTGGTATAAGAAGGGGGTTCAATTTCACTCTTTGGCATGTGGATATGCAGTGTCACAGCATAATTTTATTGAAGAGCCTATTCTTTTTCAATTGTGTATTCTTGGAATTCTGTTGACAGTCAGTTGACTGTGTATGTGTGAATTCATTTGGGGGCTCTTTATTTGTTCCACTTGTCTATATGTCTTTCTTTAGGCCAATACCATATTGTTTTAATTACTATAACTCTGTAACATACAGAGGGTGCCGAAAAATGTATACACATTATAAGAAAGGAAAAAACTGCATTAAAGTTGTTATACTCAATATAGACTGACAACAAAAGATGCATACAAGTCACATGGAGCACCTCTGACAGTCGTAGAAGTCAAACATGACTTGAGTATGACAACTTTAATACAGTTTTCTCCTTTCTTAACATGTGTATACATTTTTTTGGCACCTTCTGTATTTGAAATCAGGAAGTGTGATGCCACTAGCTTCTTCTTTTTCTTTTTTCAAGTTCCTTTTCTTTGTTATTCAGAGTTTTTTGTATTACCATATGAATTTTAAAATTGCTTTTTCTATTCCTATAAAAAATGACATTGGGATTTTAATAAGAATTGTATTCATTCTGTAAATTTCTTCTAAACCATGTAAAAAATAATAAAAAGAACCTTTATATGATATGGCTATTTGCAAGGTCTTTCTTCTCTATTTCTCTTGGGAAATGCTTATGCTATTGCCTTATGTGTTGGACAGCTTCTTTCCAATTCATACACTTTTATGAATAGAGTTTACCAATCCATTTCAAGTTCACAATTGATTTATTGTGAAATATCTATTTACTTAAATGACCATGAATTTGTTGTACTGTAAAAGTTTTATCAACGAATTGTGTTCATTATTTTCACCTTGGCAGGACGGTCCTCTTAACTGGTATTCCAAAGACCTGTGTGCCTGGCGTGCTTTTCCCTGTGCTTTTATAACTTCTATAAAGACATTGAATAAGTTTGTAAAAAAAAAAAAAAAGACTTTTAACCCATGAGCAGGATCTGTCTTTCCACTTATTTATGTTTTCTATTATTATTTATTTATTTATTTGATGTCCAAATTGTCCTAAATTTGGCCAGTCGGTACCCACTTTGAGTCAGCTACTGGACTCTTTTTTAAAAGTTTTGTTAAGTTCTAATTGAAATACAGCAAACTGTACTTTCTTAAAGTACATAATTTGAGAAGTTTTAACATATATACGTGCTCAGAAAATTATCATCATAATTAAGATAAGGAGAATATTCATCACTCTCTTGGCTTTCCTGGACCTCCTATGTGATTAATCCCTCCTGTCTCTCTCGTGTCTGGATTTCCATCCCAACTCCTGTGGGAATCACGGATCTGCTTTCTTTTATAGCACAGTAGTTTGCTTGTCTCGACTATGATGTGAGTGGAGCCATACGATATACACTCTTATCTGTCTGGTTTCTTTCACTCAGCAGAATTATGCTGAAACCCATTCACGTGTGGAGTGTATTTGTTAGTTCATTCCTTTTTATTGCTCAGGATAAAATGAATTTTAGACATGGAAATAAGCATCAGTCTGCTGTCGGAGAACTTCAAGTAGCCTAATATGTATATAGTAAATAATGAAGTCCCCCCACCATCAAAAAAGAAGAGGAGAGGAAAAGATATTTGAGGAATAATGGCTAAAAAATTTCCAAATCTGATGAACGCTATAAAGTATAAATCCATAAATCCAAGAAGATCAATGAAACCCAAGCATGAGGAATATGAAATAGTAGTTTTTTATTATTTTTATTTTATTTTATTTTATGTTTTTTGAGACAGAGGCTCACTATGTCACCCTCAGTAGAGTGCTATGGCATCACAGCTCACAGCAACATCCAATTCTTGAGCTTAAGCGGTTCTCTTGCCTCAGCCTCCCAAGTAGCTGGGACTACAATACCTGAATATTTTGTTGTTGTTGCTGTCATTGTTGTTTAGCAGGCCCGGGCCAGGTTCGAACCCACCAGCCCTGGTGCATGTGGCTATGGGCGCCAAACCTGAAATAGCAGTTTTTTAGTTGCTGAATTCCTTGTAATTTCTAGGTATTTGTCCCCTAACAGATGTATAATTTGCAAGTACTTTCTCCCATTCTTCAGGTTGTCTGTACATTCTGTTGATTATTTCTTTTGATGCACGGAAGCTTTTTAGTACAATTAAGTCCCACTTGTCAATTTTTCAGCAATCATATTAAATAAAATTGGCTTAAATTGTTCAAATATTTCAATTAAAAGGCAGAGGGAAAGAAAGCAAGATCCGACTATGTGCTGTCTACAAAAAAAAAGTAGTTTAAATATAAAGTACAAATTGGTTAAAAGCAAAGAGATGAAAAAAGATGTATCTTGCTAACATGGACACCCCCCCCCCAAAAAAAATAAAGCTGGAATGGTGCTGTTAATAGTGGACTTCAGAACAAAGAATATTTTCAGTGATAAAGTCATCTCATAATGATCATGGAGTCAATTCATCAGCAGAACATACCAATTTTAAATGTTTGTTTACTTAATAACATAGGTCCAAAATACATAAAACAGGAAGTGGGGGGACTTTGGAAACCACATATCTAGTCTAACCACTTTTCCTTTTTTCCCTTCCTCTCTCCCTTTTCCTTATCTTTCTTTCCTTCCTTCCTCCTTCCCCCCCTTCCTCCCTCCCTCCCTCCCTCCTTTCCTTTCCTTTTATTCTTCTCTTCCTCCTCCTCCTTTTTCTCTCACGAATGAAGGTGAGGCAATCACAGAGACACACATTTAGCAAGAAGCATGTCTTGAACTTCTTATCTAGAATCCTTCCCTCTTCACTGCACATCACTGAGCTTGAACAAACATTGTTTTGATGTATTAACAACACTTAAAGTGAAGGCATTGATGATGCCTAAATAAACAGACCACTGGATGGAAAACAGAAGTGTGACCTAGACATTATTCCTCATCTCTTGATGGTTGATTGGCATCACCCGGCTCAGAAGTCAAACAAGAAGTTGAAAAGAAAATGGCTTTGGGGAAACTCTGGCTTGGGAATTGGTCATTGAATTCCAGTTATCAGGAGGGGTCTGAGTGTCTTGGGTTAGGAATCCTTTGCAGAGGCCATTGTAACTTCGTGGCACTGGGTAGGTAAGATTTCTTAAGCAAAATACTTTATTTGAAATGAACATTCTGATGTGCATGCTCTGAAGTGCTGGCTGCCATGGCCCTCTCCCTGCCTTGCTATCAATCCAGTGCCCCAGTTCTATCCACTGGCCTATGAGGTCACATGGAAATCAATTACCCACGGAGCAAGAGCTATGGGTGTCTCTGAGTGCTGACCCAGGCACTGGGCTGAAGGCAAGCAAGCATGAGGTCATCTGGGGTCAAGCCCATGGCTTTGGACACTATTCGTCACTTGGAATTGGGCAGAGAAGCATAAACAAGGAGGCCATGAGTGAAGTTAACTAATTACACACAACTGTGGCCATAGCTTGGCCTGCTCAGACAGGGCAAGATAGAGGCAATGAGAGGGCAAAGGTGTTTAAAAACAGAGCCTTCCCTGGTCCAGAAAGGGAGCAGGCAGTGCTGGACACACGTAAATAGGACTGAGAGCAGCTCAGTCTTCAGTTTGGAAGCCAAGGCTTGGAGAGGAGTGGGGGTAATTTCCAGGCTCCTGACAAGCTGAGGAGAGCTGTGTTATGTTAGTCTGCGGTTAGGACTGTGATAAAATAAATAACAGAAGCCTATAAAAAATTCTTCTGCACTACCTGGTGAGCAACTCAGGGATATAATGTAATCTTGAGCTCCAGTGCAGAGAGTTTGGCTGCTGGACTATGTAGTCATATCATTTATTATTAACAAGGCAGGAGAAGGGGGAGAAAAATCCCACCAAACATGCCGAAATGAGAAGCCAGAAGATTTTAGAAACAGGTGTGGATTCAAATTTCATCACAACCATAAGAACCGGTGTGACTAGGATCAAATTAATCAATCTCAGCCTCAGTTTCCTCAGTCATGAGAGGATGTTAATGTGTACCTCACAGGACGATCACGGGGATTAGGAACAGCAAGTGTACTAAGACTGCTCACGTGTCGTGGGGTGGCTAAGATGGTTGTCATCGTCATTAACTCCTGAATGACTCCAGGCACCTGTCTTCTTTCTTTGCCCTTAGTTTTTAAAATCTCAGGGTAGAGAAATCTAGCATCAGTGTCCTCTGATGAAAGGAGTCATTAAACACCATATTATTAGTTTAACATGAAACTAATGGCTAATTTCATTAAACATGAAATTAAGCCATGACTACCTGAGAAGCTAAGTGAAGGCCTGATGGGCTGGGAATGAGGCCAGAACCCTCTCTCCCCCATGGAGCATGCGCCTGCCATGGTGGCTGAGGGGGATCCCACCCCTTCCACTTCTGAGAATATGTGTGAGGCCCAATCTCTGCACTGCACGCATGTGGGGCTGGTTTCTCCCATCCTGAGTTGTGCACCTGTCCTCTGCTTGACTAGAAAAAATACAAGACACAATAACACACACTGAATTAAATATCTGTAAAAAGTAACAGTATGCCAATGAGTCAATTACAACTCAATTAGTCTATTACATAATTACATGTAAGTTATGTCTGATGATGAATGTGGGTACCGTGTAGGATGTCAGCAAAGAAACACTTCCCAGTAGGGGTACTTTGACCTGACTATACTTTCCAGTGGGGTCTTGCCCTTGGAACAGCATAGATAATAACAAGAAGTCTTGGAACAGACACAAACTCTAAAGAGACAATTACCACCTTCCCTGCCTCCTGTTGTGTCACACTTCTGTTGGATTAGGTAGAAAGTCTTCTAACGTTGCTAGTTATATTTTGGGTTGGGCATCTTTCTTTGTTCCTTTACACAAAAATAAGCTAATAATATGGTGTTTAATGACTCCATTTTTTTCTAAAAGGAAAGGAAGTGTAGTTGGAAATGTTGCTCTCCACACACTGTTGGATGATGTGGGGTGTTTGCAGAAATCCCACATGGGACTGTGTCTTGAGCAGAGACTGAGGGAGATTATGAGGCATTGGCTACCACGATTATGGAGGTGACCAGTTCCCAAGAGCTGCAGCTGGCAAGCTGGGGACCCAGGAAAGCTGATGTGTAGTGTCGGTCCAAGCCCAAAGGTGTGAGAACCGGGAGAGGCAAGGGCATAAATTCCATCCAAAAGCCAGCAGGCTTGAGAGTTGAGAAGAGTCGGTTTCAGTTCGAGTCTGAAAATGGGGAAAAAATAACGTCCGAGCCCAAGTGGTCAAGCAGCAGGAGCTCCCTCTCCGTCAGCGAGGGCCGGCCCTGCCATTCTGTCCAGGCCTTTGGTGATGGGAGAAGAACAATCCACTCTGCTCTGTCTACAGACTTACATATTAACTTGACGGAAACACCCTCATAGAAACATCCAGACGAACGTTTGACCAAATACCTGGGCACCCTGTGGTCCTGTCAGTTGAAACACAAAATGAACCATCATGACATGTGACCGTCCTAGGACTGACGAGTTTCCTCCATACAGAGAGTGCCGGGCAGTGTGGGCAGGTGGGAAAAGGCGCTATGGAGCTGGTCGGACACAGATTCAAATGCAGCTATGCCTCTCATTACACCATTGGTCTTAGTTGTCTCTTTAGTAAAACGCAGATAATACAGTTAGATGTATTGGATAAGGTTCTAAGTTTAGGTGAGATGATATACACAAAGCATCCACTAATTAGTAAACACTCAGTAAGGGGCGACTGGTATGATTCATGATCATCATTTTTGATGATGCTAATAAAATCTGGTCTCCGATCTTTACCTCATCAGCTGTATCCTCTCCCATAGACAGTTTAACTTGCCCTGTGATCATCACAATCCGTGATGAGCCTGACTTTGCCACTTCCAAGTGTAGGGATGAGTTCCCCAAACTGTAGGGACTGGATGACTTTCTAGGCACTACCCTTGATCGAAGGACAGGACCATTTTATCCACAATAGACACAATATCTAGGGCCTATGAGATTTTCTTTTCTTTTCTTTTTCTTTTTTTTTTTTGAGACAGAGTCTCAAGCTGTCACCCTGGGTAGAGTGCCGTGGTGTCATAGCTCACAGCAACCTCCAGCTCTTGGGCTTAAGCGATTCTCGTGCCTCAGCCTCCCAAGTAGCTGGGACTACAGGCACCCACCACAACAGCCAGCTATTTTTCAGTTGTAGTTGTCATTGTTGTTTGGAAAGTCTGGGTTGGATTCGAACCTGCTAGCTCCAGTGTATGTAGCTGGCGCCCTAGCCACTGAGCTACAGGAGCTGAGCTGGCCTATGAGATTCACAAAGACTAGTGAAAGTGTTTTATTTTTGGAAAAACTCTGGCTCCAAAATATAAAAAGAAAGCTGCAAAAATGTTTAAAAATTAAAAATGTTAAATGTGGACCCATCAATTAACATTTTTATTTATTTTTTATTCTTATTTTTATTTTGAGACAGAGCCTCAAGCTGTCACCCTGGATAGAGTGCTGTAGCATCACTGCTCACAGCAACTTCCAATTCCTGGGCTCGAGCGAGTCTCTTGCCTCTGCCTCCCAAGTAGCTGAGACCACAGGCACCCGCCACACCGTGTGGCCATTTTTTGGTTGCAGCCGTCATTGTTGTTTGGCGGGCCTGGGCTGGATTCGAACCCACCAGCTCAAGTGTATGTGGCTGGCACCTTAGCCCGTTGAGCTACAGGTGCCGAGCCTAACATTTTTAATTTTTAAGCATTTTTGCAGCTTTCTTTTCATATTTTGGAGCCAGAGTTTTTCCAAAAAATAAAACATTTTCATTGGTCTTTGCAAATCTCATAGGCCAAACCTACTAAATGTAGAATATAAATGTCTGTACACAATAACTAAGAAAATGCCACCAATGTTATGTCAACCAGTTCAATGAAAAGATTTCAAATTGTACATAAAACCAACATATTGTACCCCATGATTGCATTTATGTACACAACCATGATTTAATTAAAAAAAAGATAAATTAGAGCCAAAAAAATTTAAAAATGTTTACTTGAATAGCAACAGACAGTAATCTCATGTTAACTAGCCAACTGTGACTTAATTTGTCTGTAATTACACGGACATGTCATTTGGTGTTGGAAGTGGCTGTAGTTTAGAATGTCGGCCTTGATTTTGGGCAGGGCCTCCAAAAATGAGAAAGCATAGGGGTCTATGAAGGTCCTATAATAACCCTAACAAAGATGGGAGTGGGCAAGGCCAGGGATAGAAAGACAGTGGGAGACCTTTTGAGAAAGTAACATGGGGAGACTTGGACACAGACTGGGTGCACAAGGTCACGGCCAGTTAGCCTGATGGGTGCTGAAGTCTGGGAATTTTCTGGACCAACAGCAGAACTCCCACTCAAGCATCTAAGTCAGTGGGGAAAAAGAGTCTCTGCCTGAGCATCTCTTAGCAAGTAGTTCAGGAAAGAATACCGATGGAGAAGCAAGAAGTAACTTCTGACAGCCTGACTCACAGATTCTTCTCGCTAACTAGGAAGAATTAAATTGGAGCTGAAGCCAAGAGCAGTCTAGCTCTAGTAATTCACTTATCCTCTTTCAGATTACCATTGCCATTTCCCTATTTTCTTCCCTTTTTCCTGCTCTTGTCCATGATCTATTTTCAGATCATGGTCCTCCTGAGCCTGGGAGATTTCCCTAGCAGTGGGGTAGGCAGGTGGCAGCTGTCCCCATTGAACCCGTCACCTGTGTGCCCATCACCGTAGGGCTCCACTGGAAGGTGAAGCAGGAAGTCAGTGGCTGAGATGATGACTTTCTCCATTTGTGCTGCTGGGACAAAACACCACAGGCTGGGAACTTTATAGAGAACAGAAATTTAGTTCTCAGGGTTCTGGAGGCTGTGATGTCCAAGATCAAGTTGTGGGCAGGCGTGGTGTCTGGTGAAGGCTGCTCCCTGCGTCCAAGATGGAGCCTTGAATGCTGACTCTTCTGAAGGCGAGGAATGCCGTGTCCTCACACAGAAGAAGGCGGAAGGGCAAAGGGGGCAAGCTCCCTTGTCGAGCCCTTTTACGTGGGCCCCTGATCACATTCATGAGTGTGGAGGCCTGTGGTCAATCACATCCCAGAGGCCATACCTCCAATACTGCTGCATTGAGAATTAACCTCGAACAGGGACTTGGAGGGGAAAAAACAGTCCAACCGTTGCAGGTGGCAATGGGTTAGAAGGATGGACCCCCAGGGGTTCTTGACTCTACCAAGTAACATGAAAAATCCCCAGCACACTGGCCCCTGAGGGGACGGGCCTCCCTTGCTGCGTATTTGTCATCACGTTGACCACTGGGCCAATGCCTCATTCCTCTCTGGGAAAGCCTTATCCAGCTCTTCTCATACAAAATAAATAAAGGTCAATCAATATAGCTGATAACAAAAACCATGACCCATGGCTCTGTTTGCTGATTTCCTTTGATCTTCTTTTTAGCATCAAATGGCAAGTGGTTGCCTCAGCAAAATTTCTATTTATTATTGAGAAGGATTTTTTTGTTTGTTTCTTTGTTTTAAAAACTTTTTGTCTCTAGGCTAAACCACCTCAGATTCCTAGCCTCTTCGTATAAGAAACATTTATTATTTGTTTTAAAAAAGCTTTATAGAACTCCCTCTGTGTCAAGTTTGATTCTAGGTACATTTATAAATCCTGAAATATCCAGCTATTTAGTTCTCATAAAACTCTATGAGACGGGCTCCTGTGTTATCATCATTTGGCAGAAGGGGTAGAAGGGGAACAGAGAGGCTAAGTTACCTTTCCAGGGTCACACTGCTTACCGGGGTAGAATGAGGCTCCAGGCAGGCTGCGGGCTCCTCGTGGCATTGTGCTGCTCACTGCTTTGCCTATGGCCTTCCTCCAGCACTCCTAAGGGTCGGAAATGTAACGTTAGCCATGATGTTCTAACGATGATTTAGTCTTGCGAGATATGCGGGAGAATTTCTGCTCACCCCATTTCTGTTCTTATATTTCAGAAGCAACTCTGCTTTAAGTTGCTGCTCCAAGGCAAGTTGGGTTTGCCCTACACCCCCATCCTTCCCACACCTTCCTGTCCAGGGACTCAACAACTTGTCATTTTATGTCAGAAAACTCACAGAAGCGAGCATGTTAGGACAAGGAGGTCAGGACCACCAGGAATAATGAGGTAGGGTGTCCCCGTCTTGGTCTGTGAACCTGGAACTTACCGAGATGCCTTGATACCTGAATTTGTTTGTTTATCAGTGGCAGAAATGGACCCTGGTTAACGTAAGCAAAAAATAAGACTAGAAAGGAAGATATTGGAAGGATTCTGTGAGGCTCAGAGGAGGATGGCCTCATCTGACCAGTGGGGCCTCAGACTCGGGGGTTTCAGCACCAGGACTCAGTGTCTTTGGGGGGAATCCGAGGGATGCGCTCACCCCGAACACTTCCCATCATTCCCTGGACGCATCCCGGGGCTGCGCTCACCCCCAACACTTCCCATTTCTGCGTCACTCCAGTGAAGAGCCCATCCCAGGAGACAGGAGGGATTGGAACAGGCCCGTGTGCAGGGAAAGCTCTGGGTCAGGCTGTAGGAAGGCAGGGGACGAGCTCCTCCCAGGAAAGCGGAGACCAGCCGTCCACAGCCGCCCGCACCCCTGCGCCCCCAGCCTCCAGGGCCCCTGCCTGTGCAGTGCACCTGCCACACCCCCGGCCTTCTGTCTGCCCCGTCGTGTTACTCGGATCCTGTTTCCCATCTGCTGCCTCCATAGTTTGCCGTCGGTTTTTCTCGTCTCCACCGTAGAGATGTGTGTGGTAGGAGGATTTTGCGTGGAGTTTATTTCTCTCCCTCTGTTTGTTGTTATTGATCATTACCATTTTAATTCTATAATCGTTAACATTTGAATGATGTTTTCTAATTTTCTTAAAAACCCTATGAAGGACGCAGGGCAGGGACTCTCTCCACCCGCGTGTAGGTGAGCGGGTGGGTTTAGACAGCTGGCGGCTCCACACGCAGGAGCGGGCGCTGCACCGAGCTGCTTCCAAGTTCTCCGACGGCGTCGGTTTCCCGCGGCTCTGCATCTCCCACAATGGCTGCTTTGATTAATCCCATGAGCATCCTCCTCCTCTGGAGAAAGGAGAGAACCAGCAAGAAAAGTTGCCAAAGGCAGGAGGTGTTTCCCCTGCTGACTTGACTTACAATAAAATTAGGCCGTGTGTGCTCACTGCGGGGTGCTCGGAGCACTGGTGTTCTCCTCCATGTGGTTTCCCCTTTCAGTCCCCTGAAAAGTAACAGTCACAGTTCGCCCAGTAGGTGACGGGGACGGCCGAGGCTGGCACCCACAGCCACGTCATATTTCCTTCAGCCTTTGCGGGAAAGTCTCCTTGCCAGGGAGACCTCTGTCAACATGCAGTGGAAAGCTGAGTACCAATGACAGATAGGTTGTTACTACCAGTCCTGTCAAACCTCAGGCTCCCTCCTGTTGGCTCCTGTGTACTGACTTTCCAAAACCAGTTTAGCAGACACAGCAGGGTGTCTGGGCAGCCAGGGGCTGGCCAGACTGGGCTACAGGGCTCTTCAGGGCCACCTGGGGGTTTTCTCAGAGATTCCGCCAGTGCCTGAATCCTGAGGGTGGTGGCCTGGTGACCACCTCCAGGTCACCTCTTACATTAAGTCACTTTGTGAAACATCTGTGAATTCATTTACTCACTCAAAAGGCATTTATTAAGTACTAACTGTGTGCCAGGTGCTATCCTGAGGGTTTAAATTCCCTGTTCTGTTTCAAACTCCAGCGCTCGTGTGTGAGGGACAGAGCACATGTGAGTGAGTGTGCGTGTATACACAGACACGGCTGTGGGTGGAGAGTCTTCATTATTTTCAGTTAGGAGACACAGACTCCAAATCCAGGAGTAAGGTGGGTGAATGAGACTATAGGTACATTGTTAGCCTTGTTTGTATAACAAAATACCACGAGTTTAGTGGCCCAGCACAACAATCATTTAATAGTGCAATTGGAGTGGGCTCAGCTGGGTAGCTCTCATGCTGGTCTCACCTGGGGGTGTTCACTTGTCTGCAGTCCGGTGATGGCTGGACAGGGGCCTGGGCCTTGCTGTCTGGGGCCATATGAGGCTGCTGGCCAGAGGGCTCTGGGTCCCTCCTCACAGCCCCCGGCAGGCAAAACTGGCCCACTCACATGGTCTCAGAGCTCTTAGCAGCCAGAGGAGTCGACCTGCCATGTGCACGCACTTGTGTTTATGTTTGTTACGGTCCCATTGACCAAAGTAAGTCACACAGGCCTGCTGGGTCAGGAGAGTGTGGAGGAGGACAAGCCGAGGGCGGACGTCCAGAGTGGCCGTCCCTGCCGCAATCTACCCAGACACAGAAGGGGAAAGGGCATGGAGAAGGCCAGACCAGGCAAGGCTCCCCACGGGGAGTGGAGCCACCCACCTCTACATTCCAAGGAAAAGTCAGAAATTCAGAATTGTACGTAAATTCTCCTATCTAAAATATTGTCGGCTAATGAAAAATGTTAAAATCCTTTGTAACCCAAGCAAAGCAGCTCTTTGTGCTGAATGTTACTCCGAGCTCCAGCCTGTAAGGGAATGTACAGTGGATTGGTCCTCAAACATTTGGAGTCTTCAAATAGTAAAAGTAAAACTGCTAACGAGATTGGACGGGACTATCCATTTTAGTATTTGCCAACTAAGGATTTTTATTTTTATTTATTTATTTTGTTTTGCAGTTTTTAGCTGGGGCTGGTTTGAACCCACAACCTCCAGCACATGGGGCCGGGCCCTACTCCTTTGAGCCAGAGGCACCGCCCAGGATTTTTACTTTTAAAAAGCAACTATCATCTATAATCCTATGGTTTTCTAAAAGAATTTAACACCCACAACGAGGAATGGCATAAATGCACAGGACTTGAACTATGGTAGTTGGAATCTTATACCAGCATATTTTTTACTTTTGAATTCTAAGACACGTGTTTATCATATACTAACAATTTTGAAACCACCATGTCTTTGTTTCTTTACTCAACATTGTATATTGACCATTGTGTGTTTTTCTCTCCTGCTACGTTATTAAAGGATCATTGTCTGATAATAGATGGCATGGACTTGAGGAAATTATGGCCCTGTCCTTACTTTTCTCATTTCGTCATGAGCTGGTGAAAGCAGTGCTGGGTGTGTGGCTTGCTGTCCGGAGCTCCTGATGTGCTGGGAAGCGCTGGGCCCCAAGGAGATGCATCTGAGTTTTAATCCTTGCTTCACCCCTTGTGACTTCGAACAATTCTCCGCACCTTTCTGAGCCTCAGTTTCCTCATCTGCACAGTGGAACTAACACTTGTGTATGGACCAGAGATCGGGTGCACCCCTTGCAGTCCTGGGGCATGATGAGCGCTAGGTACCGAGGAGCTGTCGTCACACTATCTTTTCGAGGAGTCCAGGTGGTTGGTATATTCATTTCTGTGTATTGCAGGTGACACGGATGGCTGACCCACCACTGAGCGCCGAGGGTCAGGGCTGGCTAGTCATTTCATGGCAGCGTGTTCAGGTGTGCGTAAGCCAGTGTACTGCGCAGAGGACAGAAAACACTTGCATACAGAGTGTCCTGCTGTCACCTGGGCCTTGGCTGAAAACACCGAGTGGTCACACTGCGTTTGCGGCCAGGCCTGCCTGACCTCTGTCTTTCCCACAAGCATTCCAGCATGCTGGAGCTCCACCAGTGCTGAGAATTCCCATTATCATGTTGGATATTTGGGGCTAGCCCAGCCCAGATCAACCTTGTTTGAGAAGGTTATGCAGCATATGTACGATTTAATTCTCTTTTCCCTTGAGGTAAACGTCACCCCCTGTGGCGATCTGTTTCACAGGAAGCGCCATTCTCCCCCTCTTCGCTCCATTCTCCCCCTATTCGCTTAGTCTCTGTCTGATAAAGCTCTGGAGTCAGTAGCATTAGGCTGGCGCCAGGCCCAGGCATACTCAGGGGGTGCTTGGTTGGACACGGCCTCTTGGCACAGGTGGGTATAAAAAGACCCATTGCTATTTTCTCTGTTGGTGACTTTTCCTCCCGGTCCTGCCCTATTCCAGAAAGCAAATGTGAACAGGGATGCTGACCTTGAACTTGGGTGTTCTTGGACTTCGCTGGACAACTGGACTCACTTTCCTGGCTTCCTAATTGTGGCACATGAATCTTCACTTGATTGGAATCTTTTACATCCTTGATTTCACTTTCTATTTTCCACATAAGAACATAGTAAAATGGGGTGGCACCTGTGGCTCAGTGAGTAGGATGCAGGTCCCACATACCAAGGGTGGCAAGTTCAAACCCAGCCCCGGCCAAATTGCGATAAAAAAATAGCTGGGTGTTGTGGTGGATGCCTGTGGTCCTAGCTGCTTGGGAGGCTGAGGCAAGAGAATCGCCTAAGCCCAAGAGCTGGAGGTTGCTGTGAGCTGTGACTCCATAGCACTCTACTGAGGGTGGCAAAGTGAGACTCTGTCTCTAAGAAAGAAAGAAAAAGAAAATAGTGAAGTGAAAACACAAGAGATCTTCGGGTTAGAGAGACTTGGGGCCAGTAGTCACTTACTAGCTGTGTGATGTTGGGTCAGGCAGTTAACTTTTCTGGGCCTCAGTTTCCTCACCTGTAGAATGGACAAAACAGCCATGAAGCCCCTCTGTCTATTATTTTGGTTACCTCCAGTGCCACTGCCAAGGTCAGCTGCGGAGTGAATGAGCTCTCTGTAGCCACACCCTCATTACCATCGATGCCACCTTCCAGTTTTATTTCTTTGTAGTTTATTGCTCCCTACATTGAGCCAGTTTGTTTAGTGGGAGAGCAAAGACCTCACCTGTTTACATTGGTCCTCAAGCAGTGTCTGCACATAGCCGAAGCTCCAGAAAAGAATGAGATGAATGAGTCCACCCCAAAGATACAGCCTCGGCCGAGTTAGGACTGTGACTTCATCGTGCAGAGGAGAAACTATTCTGAAAAGGCATCTTATGCCTTTTCCTTGGGCTCTGGGAGTGGGGGGTCTATAAAGGGAGTGTTGCCTTGGGTCAGTGGCAAAATCATTAATGTCTGTGGCCTTTCTTCTGGCACCTTCTTCAGAGATGAGGAGCCTCCCAGGGGTGGCCAGAGCTGCCTTGAGGTAGGCACATGCCTCGCAAAGCTGTGACCTCATTTGTTGAATTCATTTCGACCATCTCTCTTTTAATTGGTTATTTCCAATTCACTGGGACCACAGCAATGACCTGTGGGGTTAAGAGGAAAGTAATGGTGTGTCAACGAGGGAGCCTGCTCTCTGGCTCTGACACCACGGTCTGCCTCCCCCATCGCTCAGGCAAGATGTGGTTTATATTAGTGATCTGGAGAAAGTTCATGCCCTCTGGGAAGAGTGTGTCCATGAAATGGCAGAGTGATCGATGGTTTATTTACAGCACTGGCATCCAGCCTGTCAGGACCCTGCCGGGGCCTTTGATGTGAAACACACCGAAGGGCCCTGGGTTGTCCTGGTCTCCTTGTAGGAGAGAAATCAGAAGTGAAGAATGGTGGGCCAAGGCTTGGAACGCCAGGCTTCGGGGTCTGAATGGTGAAAACAGGGACTGGGGACTGGTGGGAGACGGCAGAGCTCAGTGGGGTGCCGCTGTTGTCTTTCTCATTTCTCCTGTTCTTTCTTACATCTGCTTCTTTCTGGGGTACCCGTGTCAGCTGGGTTCCCTCAGGTGTCACAGGATAACGACTTCACAAATTATGCATGAACATTTCCAGGAGTCATGGATTTTGTATGTCCAAGGGACAGTGGGTGGGCAATGGTTAAATTTAGGCCTCCCACTACTGATCCATTAACGATCATTCCAAACACTCTGGCCTCTGATCAAGGAAGCCATGTTTCTTAAGAGAACAAAAGAACCCCAATGATTCCCACTTGCCCAGGACAGGGGACAGAGTTTGCAAACACGCAGCCTGCAAGCTGAATCCAGCGCACAGCTGTATTTTGCTTGGCTGCAAAGAACTGAAAACTTTTTAATAGTTGCCAACATTTAACAATAAGATTTAAATTTCACACAAAAAATTCAGATTTCTGTTTTCTCTTGAGCAACTGGAGATCTAGAAACAACAACCCTGTGTCCCTCACAGCGACAGAAGCTGAAGCTGAAGAGAGGTTTGTCCCCTTATGTGAGACAAGGCCTGTGTCCCCTAGTAGATGCTACATGTCTGTTCCAATTCATCCCTGTACTTGACCTGTGTTTTGCTTATTTCTAATCTACTCCACGCATGCGTTGGTGAGTTATTTAATTTAAATTCTTTGAATCAGTAAAAGGTCTTTTCATGAGTAAACTGAGGATGTTAAAACCTGATAGGATTGTTGTGATGTTTACAAGAGATGCCCTTAAGTAAAGTGCTCAGTATAGTCTCTTGTATATAAAGTAGTTCAGTAAAGGGCAGTGATTATTCTTATTCCAGACAAGAATTTAGGCCTCCCACTAGGTAAAAGCAGTCCAGCTGTCCCTTGTTGGTTTGGAGGCTAAATTATTAAATGAACACTTTAGCCAAAGGTTCTGCCTTCCCTCATCTAAGACAGTATTTTTCAACCTTTTTTATCTCTCTGCACATTTGAACCTATAGTTAAACTTCCTTAACTTATGTTGATCAGAAAAAAAGAATAAAAGGCACTTACTATGCTTTGAACTTCTTTCAAAAATAATTTCATTAATGATTTTTAAAATTTTTTGAGGCTCACCTAAGACCCTCTCATGGCACACAGCTGAAAATCACTGGTCTAAGGCAACCCATCTGAGGCCAAAGCAGACTGGATTCCGGAGTTTTAAAGAATTCTCTGACTGCACTGATTTCCAATAGTCCCCCTTCTGAGGTGAACATTTAGGAAGTATAGAAAATTTCACCACTTCAGGGTAAATTAGTATCAGGCTTGCCAGAAGTTCATCCGGCTATGAATAAAATTGCATAAGAGAAGAAAGAAGTATTCTGCAAAGAGAGAGCATGTCAGACATTCACCAGCAGCCCTTGGCCTTCTAGTTCTCTCTTCTCCCTGTGGAAAAAATGAGGCAAGAGGGAACAGCAGTTGGTCTGATGAGTCATGACCCATAACAAGACACAGGTGGCCTCAAACCCTTGACTTCTACCAGGCGTTCTGTTTGCCTTTTTTCTGTTGCAATTCCTCTCGTAGTTTTTCCCAGGCTTCTACCTACAGGATGGGAATTCAGAGGCGGTGGTGCTCGGTAGAGTTTGATGGAGACCTACAGGATGTCCCATCTGTAGGCACAGAACTTCGCCTAGATGGCTGGGAATCAGGCCCACACTGGTCTGTTGCCGGCTCTGAATTAGTTTTCCCTTCTCATTCTCTGACTAGAAAGAACTCTGGACTTCTGGATGCGCCTCCAAGCTGTTGTTTTCCACCATGCTGTGGTGTGCCTAGATTTGTGTGAGTTGGAATGCCTGTGACTGCAAGTAATAGACAGTTAAAGGCATTTTGTTGTCTAACTTATTAAGAAGTCAGGTGGTGGCTTGGCGCCTGTGGCTCAGTGGGCTAAGGTGCTAGCCATGTACACCAGGTTCGAATCCAGCCCGGGCCTGCCAAACAACAATGATGGCTGCAACCAAAAAATGGCAGGGCATTGTGGCGGGTGCCTGTGGTCCCAGCTACTTTGGAGGCGGAGGCAGGAGACTCACTTGAGCCCAGGAATTGGAGGTTGCTCTACCCAGGGTGACAGCTTGAGGCTCTGTCTCAAAAAAAAAAAAAAAAATAAGTCTGGTGGTGAATTCAATTCTTTCCTCCCAACAGGGTTCAAGATTTTACAAATGTTTGGTCTACATTATCCAGGGTATTTATAGGGAGACCTAGAAAAACTCTAGAAATAGAAAAAAAAATTCTATCACTAAAGCTCTGTTCAATGTCACCAATAAGATCATATATTGAGAAATAGCTGGTAGTTATGAATAAAACCCACTGGGGCTTCACTTAACACTTCTTTCTGCCCCTGGTGGGAGAAGAAAAGTCACCTTCTGAGTTCGTTGATGCCCATTTAAAGGAGGGAGAATTTACGAGCTGTGTGAGGTGGCAGACATCACCTGAGATCTCTGGCTGCCGTGGCAGTGGATGACAATGGCATGAGCAAGGGACGTGCTCGCATATGGAGCAGTAGCTGGCACAGATGACAGACCCCTTCCTGGGGAGGGTGCCTGGGGGCGGAGTTAGAGGCGCCCTGGAAGCTGGAGGACCACCTGTGTTCACAGCAGTGGCTGCAGGTGCAGAGCAAGGTGCGGGTACAAAGCGAGCTCTCCACACGGGGTCCACACAGAGATGGTGCCACGAGGGGATAATGACAAGGATCTGGGGAAGACTGGCAATGTATGATCCCTAGTCTAGCTGCATCAACTCAGGTGGGTAGATTTTGAGATTCTACATTCTCAGGATCCTTTGGAAAGATGACCTGAGAACCTGAATTTAATCAAGACCTCCAGATCAGCAACTACTGAGGATATACCCAAGGAAATGAAGTAGGTATGTTGAAGTGGTATCTTCACTCCCATGTTCATTGCAGCGTTAATCATAATAGCCGAGATATGGGCTTAATCTAAGTGTCCTTACATGGATGAATGGGATATACACACAACGGGATACTACTCAGCCTTAAAAAAGGAGGGAAACCTGTCATTTGTGACAATCTGGATAAATCTGGAGGATATTATGTTAAATGAAATAAACCAGGCACAGAAAGACAAATACTGCATGATTTCATTCACATGTGGAATTTTTACAAGTCAAACTCATAGAAGTAGAGGGTAGAATAGTGGTTACCAGGGTCTGGGATGGCTTTGTAGTTGGGAGATGTTTATTAAAAGACAGAAAATTTCAGTTACACAGGAGAAATGAGTTCAAGACATCTTTCGTATAACATGTGACTATAGTTGACAACAAGGTACTAGTGAGGGCTGCTAAAAAAGGAGTTTTTACTGTCATTACCACAAAAATGTTAAGTATGTAAATCAATGAGTACGTTAGTTGTATTCATCTATTCCGCCATGTATATGTGTTTCAAAATATCACATTGTTTATGATAAATATATACAACTTTTGTCAATTAAAATAAATTAAACAAGAATCACGCACACACATATATCTCTCTGGTGATCTGGAGGCATAAGGAGCTGATGGAGTAACCAGAGCTTTAAGGATAAGGCTCCAGAGAGAGGTGACCTCAGAGAATTGAACTGATTTCTGCATCAGGTTTAACCCTAGGAGCATTTGTCATATTTGAGTGGAGGTTGAAAGCTTAAGAATTTCAGGTATGTACCAGAAGTGAGCTACATCTTGCAGAAGGGATTGGAAGGCCTCAGCACATGACTAGCTTTTCCTGAAGGACTTTTACAGAACTGGAAGGGTTTCCCGAATTGGAGACCATAGATATTACCAGACAACCTTTGAAAAATCAGAGCAGAATTTTGACAATCTCAGAAGGCACAGATTAGGATTCAGGATCTCCCAGGAGAAGAGCTATGTAGAATATACTAGATCTCAGTCAAAAACTTTAAAGGTCAAGGTCAAACAAGAGGTCTATCTATGAAGGTTACAACAAATCTTTAATATAACACAGCATCTATTTGCCTAATGGAAGACAGAATGTACGCTCTCTGAAAGAAGATAGCCTTATCTGGACTCTCTACAAGCTTTTATATTCAATGTCCTTCATTTAACTAAAAAAAAAAAAAAAGGCTGGTCATTCCAAAAGAAAAGATGAAAAGAATAAAAAAAAAGAGATAAAAAACATACCACAGAGGAAGATCCACATTGGCGTTAACTGAAAAGAACTTTAAAATAACTATGATATCTATATTTAAGGAAATAGAGGAAAAAGTAGAAGAAATAGAAAATAAAAGAGACTGTCATAGAGAAGTAGAATCTTTAAGAAAGAACCAAGTAAAACCAAATTCTAGGAGCATAGCATAATAGTTGGTATCTAAAGCTCATTAAATGGACTTAAGCACAGATTTGACACAGCAGAAGATAGGATTCGTGAACTAGACAATAGGTCAATTGAAAATAACCAAACTGAAGTGGAGAGAAAAACAAAAAGAATGAGACAACAAGAAAGATCATTGAGATACGTGGGGCATAAGTATGACTGAATTCCTCCTAGTAGAAGAGAACAAGGAAATAATGGGTCAGAGAGAGAATAGAACAAAACAACAACCAAAGAGGTAATGGCTGAGAACAAAATCGATGAAAGATACTCACCCACAGATTCAAGACTTTGCAAACTCCGAGCACAATAGATAACAAAGAAAGCCACCTCTAGGCACAACACAGTAAGACTAACAATTAAAGACAAAGAGAAAGATCTCTAAAAGAGTTGAAGAAAAACTCATTCCTTGAAAAGGAGCTAAAATAAGTGTGACGACTTGCTTTTAAGACAATGAAATATGTGGCTCAACCGGCTAAGGCTCCAGCCACATACACCTGAGCTGGCGGGTTCAAATCCAGCCCGGGCCCGCCAAACAACAATGATGGCTGCAACCAAAAAACAGCCGGGCGTTGTGATGGGTGCCTGTAGTCCCAGCTACTTGGGAGGCGGAGGCAAGAGACTCTCTTGAGCCCAGGAATTGGAGGTTGCTGTGAGCTGTGATTCCACAGCACTCTATCCAGTGTGATAGCTTGAGGCTCTGTCTCAAAAAAAAAAAAAAGACAATGAAATGACATTTTTGAGATGGTGAAAGGAAATAACCACTTGCAATTCTATACCTAGTAAAAATAGTCTTTAAAAATCAAGGGGGAAAGACATTTTCACACAGACGAAAATTAAAGATGTAGTTGCCAGCAAGCCTTAAATAAAAGAAAGTTTAAAAGGAATGCTTGAGACAGAAGAAAAGTTATCCCAGGGGAAAACCTGTATTGTATAATATATGCATGGAATCAATAGGTAGGACATTAATTCAAATTTGAAAAAGACATAACTGGAATTAAAGGATTCTGAAGCTTTAGCATTATATAGGAAATGATAAAAATAGTAATTTGTACTAGATCACAATAAGTGAAGAATACATTTTTCGAATGTAAGTGACCACTAAATAAATAGTAAAATGTGCTTAATTATCAAGTCGAGAGAAAAATTAACTAATAGAAGAGTCGATTCATCATAAGAAGGCAAAAAAAAAAGAGAAAAGAGAAATAAATGGATCACATAAAATAAATAAGATGGTAGATAAAACCCCAACATATCATTAACTACACTAAATCCAAATGGTGTAAGTATTCCAATTAAATCAAGTGACATTTTTTTAGCAGTCATACAGCAGGCAGTGACAGTGGAGTTTGGAAAGGCAATCCAGTATAAGATCCATGTTTATTGAGCTGAGCCTGAACTCATGTGGCAAGAAGACCAAGTTTCTATTGACCCTGTAACTTTAAGAAAAGATGGGAAAATAGAATGTTAGTAGTATGTGTTGGTTGTGACTGGATGCATTTAAACTAAAGTATCAGAAGAATGAGATGAATTCAAAAAAGAATTTGCAGATTTGAAAGAAGAAATCAAAGGGAATCTATAGAGTTCAGGTATTTAGATATCAAAAGATTCAAAAAGTCATCTGCTTCTAGACCCCAAACAGTAGGGAATAAGATTGAGAAACTTCTTTTAAGCAATAATGGCTCATTAAGATTCAGATTTATAGGACTAGGTGTGGTGGCTCATGCCTGTAATCCTATAACTCTGGGAGTCTGAGACAGGAGTTCAAACCAGCCTGACCAAGAGCGAGACCCCATCTCTACAAAAAAATAGAAAAATTAGCTGGGCATGGTGATGTGTGCCTGTAGACCCAGCTACTGGGGAGGCTGAGACAGGAGGATCCCTTGAGCCCAGGAGTTTGAAGTTGTTGTAAACTATCATGACTCCACTCCCCACTGCACTCTACCCAGGGTAACAAAGCGTGATACTGTCTCAAAAAAAAAATCAGATTTATAGCAAAGATCAGATTATGTCTGTGGCTTTTCTACCCAAGATGTGTGGTCCCAACTTGGTTGAGAGACTCAAATGAGATCAAGAAAGCAAAGAAATATATTGGAATTATATCTAAGAGCTGATAAAGCAACTGATTTGAAGCAAATAGATGGGAAATATACTATGTTTCTGAGGAAATTTTATTGACCAAGAAATATGACCAAAGAATCATGAACCTGGGCTAAAAACAGCTTTTTCCCATTTGAGACTTAAAGCAACATTTAGGCCTCCAAGTTTGGACAGATGGGCAACCCCTCAAGAGGGCATATATGTGTGTATATATATATTTTTTTCTTTTTAAAAATTAAATCATAGCTGTGTACATTAGTGCAATCAAGGGGTACAATGTGCTGCTTTCATATACAATCTGAAGTATTTTCATCAAACTATTTAACATAGACTTCATGGCATTTTCCTAGTTATTGTATGAAGACATTTGTATTCTGCATTTCGTAAGTTTCGCCTGTACCCTTCTAAGATGCACCGTAGGTGTGGTATATATATATATTTTAAGAGGGCCTATTTTCTATGCCCACATCAGGTATAGCCAAGGAGGTCGTGAGGGATGGGAAGAACATCCCAGAGGCCAGAGCTGTGGGTCACGGAGACTAATGGACCTTTGTCTAGTGTCCTTCGTAGAGAGCAGCACAGGAGGCTAATCAAGAAAGCTTCCCAGCTACAAGGTAGGGACTGTCATAATCCCTGTCCAGCAGGAGTCTATCATTGCTACATCCTAACAACTACCGTGTGGGCGCCGTGCCACCCACTAGTGAATGGGAGTTTTCATTATGACCATTTATCATGTGTGTGTGTGTATGTGTATTTGTGTGTATGTGTGTATGTATGTGTATTTGTGTGTATGTGTGTGCACATGTGTGTGTATATGTGTGTATGTGTGTGCACATGTGTGTGTATGTGTGTGCGTGTGTGCATATGTGTGTATGTGTGTGTGCATATGTGTGTATGTGTGTGTTCATATGTGTGTTTGTGTTCATATGTGTGTGTGCATATGTGTGTATGTATGTGTGCATATGTGTGTATGTGCGTGTGCATATGTGTGTGTGCATATGTGTATGTGTGTGCGTGTGCATGTGTGTATGTGTGTGCATGTGTGTGTGTGCATGTGTGTATGTGTGTGTATGTGTGTGCATATGTGTATGTGTGTGCGTGTGTGTGTTCATATGTGTGTGCGCATATGTGTGCGTGTGTGCATATGTGTATGTGTGTGCGTGTGTGCGTGTGTGTGTGTGTGTAGATTCAGATCACAGGTGACTAGATCACAGGGCGCCACACCTGGGGCTGATAGAGAGGAGTTCGCATCCCCTGGAGACACTGAACTTCAAGTGACTGGGTGAGACTTTGGGATGGGAAAAGTTTGTCACTGCATGTAGGAGGACAAGGGACAGGGTGACTGAAGTGTCCACCCAAACCGGTTTCCTGTCCCCTACCAGACCACCTGCCCACCTTCCCTGGCCACGTGTCTGAGTTTGGGGATGAAGGTGCTTTGTGCCACTTGCAGTCCAGGCCTTGGAAACCTCCCGCCCTGCTTCCGTGTTTCATCTTTATCCTTTGGCTGAGTGGGTGTCTGTGCCCTGGGTGACTTTGGAAGCCACATGTCACAGGTAGAGCGTCCATCAACCTTGTCTCAGAAGGACGCCCTCCCATGTTCCCAACTCCCAGCTGCTCAGCAATTAAAGTTTCCCCCTGTAATAAGTTGCAGAGATTTTGCAGTTTATCTGTCTTAGCAGCTAATATTACCTTAAGTCAGTGATTTTCAAACAGTGTGACATCTTAGATGTCCTGTGAAAAATTTTAAAGATCATTAATTAAATTATTTTTGAGGCCTGCTGCCGTGGCTCATACCTGCAATTCTAGCACTCTGGGAGGCTGAGGCGGGTGGATTGCTTGAACTTGTGAGTTCAAGACCAGCCTGAGCAAGAGTGAGAGCACCATCTCAGTTAAAAATAGAAAAACTGAGGCAAGAGGATTGCTTGAGCCCAAGAGTTGGAGGATGCTGTGAGCTAGGATGACACCATGGCACTTTACTCAGGGCAAGAAAAGAAAAAAAAGTTTTTTTCAAAGGAAGTTCAAAGCACAGTAAGTATATTCTTTTTTTAACTCTCTCTCTTTTTGTCTTTGATCAGCATACTTTAGGTGTGCCTTGGAAGTTTAACTATAGGTTCAAGTGTGCTGTGGGATGAAGAAAAGGTTGAAAAACACTGCCTTAAGTGATACAATTGCCTTCCCCACATTCTTGGCTGTCCTCTAACTGATGCTACAACCGGTGCTAACACAGAGAGCAAAGAATGAGCTTTGAGTGCTGGGCAGCCTGTCGTGCAGGGAAAAGAGGGTGATCCTGCTGGGTTTGGACAACTCGGAGATCTGCAGAGGGTGAAGTGGAAGATGGCTGAGCCCTCGGTGGCACTGGGTGGAGGGCAGACCGTTACCATCCCAGCCCCTATCCTCCCCCACTGCCGGAAAACTTTCCACGATTCCAGCCATTTGAAGTGGTGGCAGGGTGTGTGAAGAGAGTCATCCCTTGACCTTACACCGGTCAGGGGCCCAGTATGCAGGGGCTGTGCTCACAACGGGAGCCTCTTAGAGCCGTTGTGCGCAATGGGGTTAACAGCTCCCCACAAAGCACAGATCCTGGAGACGTCTGCCTCCCTCTAGCATCACGTCTTACCGGTGAAATAGCTCTGCTATCTGGCCCAGGGAATGTAGGCCTCCTAATTTCAAGTAATTCATCTCCTAGGGGTGTTTTATGTTTTTCTTGATCCACTACACAGTCATCTCATTCTGTAGCCAGGCACGATTTGTTTCTCTGAAACCGTCCAGCTTACAAGTTTTGCTTTCCAACCAGGAAGGGCGTTGTGGCAAGCAGTCCTGTCTGACACAGGAAGATTCATTTTGCATTAGGGAAATCGTTTCTTATTGTTTTCTTCGAACAGGAATTTGGCGACTGGATATGATTTCAGTTCAGTCCGTAAAAGGACAGTGGAAAACACGGTGTTGTTGAGCTTGTGTGTGTGACTGTATGTATCTGTCTTTTATTACACAGTGACACTAAGAAAATAGAGGTGAGATTCTCCAAGCCCCAGAGCAGGCCTGATTTGTCAAGAAAACAGGAAGCAGGTTTTCTGGCAAGGCTACATAGAGGCTCCGTTAAACTGTTAACTCTGATGATCAAGTAGAAACTCAGATGAAGAGGGAAGGAAAGCACAGCCTTCACCGGCTGACTGGCACACACAGACAAGTGGGGAATAGGAGTGTGTACCTTATTTTTGTCAATTAGAAGGAGCCTTCCCGGCCAGGAAGATTAACTTCAGAGAGACTGTGTGGTTGGATGGCATCACGTCCTTCTCTGAAAGACCGGGAAATGAGCATTTGGGATTTGGGGATCTGGGGAAGGAATCTTTTTTTTGTTTGTTTGTTTTTGAGACAGAGCCTCAAGCTGTCACCCTGGAGAGAGTGCCGTGGCATCACAGCTCACAGCAACCTCCAACTCCTGGGCTCAAGCAAGTCTCCTGCCTCTGCCTCCCAAGTAGCTGGGACTACAGGCGCCCATGACAACGCCCGGCTGTTTTTAGTTGCAGCCGTCATTGTTGTTTGGCGGGCCCGGGCTGGATTCGAACCCGCTAGCTCAGGTGCATGGGGCTGGTGCCTTAGCCCGTTGAGCCACAGGCGCCGAGCCTGGGGAAGGAATCTTACTGTTGTACTTTGCAAGGAGGCTAAGGTCCACCCAAGGACTGGCTGAGTCATTCAATCCATGTGTATCCATTGAATAGTTGCCATGTTGGAGTCTCTGGGATAGCCTGATACAACAGGAAAGATGGGGAAGGGAGGGAGGGGGGGAGAGAGAGAGAGAGATTGAGATTCTGCCCTGGGGCGTTCGCAGTGGGGGAGTGTCACAGATCACAGAACAGGCTCAGTCCCTGCAGAGTGCTCCTCTTTGGGAGGGTCAGGAGTGGCTTCTTGACAGAAATGACATCTAGACCAGGGCATGGAAGCTGAGGGGCAGTCAGCTAGGTGCGGGGCTGAGGTCGGGACCAGGGAGGGTCTGGACAGGGAAAGGGACGGGCTTGAGAGTGCCAGCACGGGGATGGGCGGGGAGCGTGGGGTGGGGTGGGACCTGGAGGAAATGGGAACTGTAACACACAGGCAGAGCCATAGGGCGGTAAAACTGAGTGCGGACAGGCAGGGGCCAGACCCTGCAGAGCTGTGTGGTGCTTTTCAAGAGAAACGGATTTGACTTCAAGAGAAATGAGATTTATTAGTTCAGGTTCAACCCGCCTAAAAAACAGCTTGAAGTTTTCATTTGTCCTCTTTTTGCAGAGGGTGGAAAGCAAGAGGGTGGGAAAGACAAACCAGGACGCAGAAGCAAATCCACAGGGTTTGGGGCCACATTTTCAGCAGGGAGCTGCAGGGCACACGGACGCTCAGGACTGGCCTGCTGGAATGGCATCTTCCCAGCCTCTGCTATGTGCCAGTTTAGTCCATAGCCCATTCTCGTGCAGATACTCTCTCCAGATGTCTACCTCACTCTCCGTCATCCGTGCCAACGAGGCGAAGACAAGAAGTACACACTGCGGTGACAGGTAATTCCAGATCGCCCATTTGATTTGGGAACATGACCGCACGAACGGGCCTGGAACACAGACTCACGCTAGCACTCACGCTTTCTTATTAAAGAGTATATAATTAATATACAACAATCTGCATTTATTTAATACAGTTGTCCCTCTGTTTCTGTTGGCGGATTGGTTCTGGGACCCTCCACAGATACCAAGTGAGGATGCCCAAGTCCTTGATAAAAAATGCAGTAGGATTTGCATACAGCCCACACAATCCTCCCCATACTTTAAATCATCTCTAAGTTACTTAATCATACTATATGCTTAATACTATGTAAATGCTACATGAATAATTTCAATACTGTATTGTTTTTATTTATGTTTTTATCATTACGTTGGTTTTTAAAATTTTTTTTTTCCTCCCAAATATCTTTAATTTACAGTTGGTTGAATCTGAAGATGCAGAACCCAGGGAGATGGAGGGCTGACTGCGTCACATCCATGGAAACACCACCACAACCAAGGTCGCCTCGTATCCGCAATCTCCAAAAGTTTCCTTGGGGCTCCTGTGTGTTGTTGCAGGGACACTTTACGTGAGATCTGTCCTCTTGGCGAACTTCCCGGTGCATGGCACAGACACGGCGTGTCACTGCGGGCACTCCGGCCGGCACACCTCCAGCACTGGCTCCTCTTGCACAACTGGAACTTTACACCTGTTGGACAACACCTCCCTGAGCCCCTCTTGTAGCTCCCGGCAAACTGGGGATTCTCTCACTTCTCTGAGTTTCCTCATGTAAGTGGAATCAGGCTGCATCTGTCCTTCTGGGACTGGCTTGTTTCCCTGAGCATCATGTCCCCAGGGCCTTCATGCTGTCACCAATGGCAGGACCGCCTTCTCCTGAAGGCCGAGTGGCTTTCCACTGTCACAGTGGGTCTCCTTGAGCCATCCTGGCTTGAAGGACTCGGACTCTCCACCCAGAGCCGGGGAGATGGAGAGTAGTTGCAATGAAGATGGAAATGTGGGCGCCGAGGCCAGTCCTGGCACAGCGGCCGAGTCTAGCTGACTTTTGGAATGACAGCATTCTTTAACATAAAGTGTTCCCGAGGGGCGCTTTCATAGAACCCCAAGTTCCCAGCTTTCCACAGATGATATTGAAAAGTGGGGTTCCAGCTTAAATGACTCCAGGTAGCATGAGGTGAAGTTAAATTTCTTTACTAAGAAATGTCAGCAAATTTAATATGTGTGTTAGAACTTTGATAAAAGGAGCTTGTTTCCCAACATATCCTGAACTATTTCCCAAACCTTCTCCCAGCCCTTCCATGACAGAAACCTTTTCCACTTTTTATGGAGCACTGAGCAATACAGGGCAGATTGTAAGCCGTTTTGAGCGAGGACTGGGTGTCTGTGGCCCAGAGTGCCTCTCAGGAGGAGAGGGATTCCCCGGGGCCTCAGGAGCTTGTGATTTGCATGCACGTCTGTGACGGAAGGACATGCACGGCAGGTACACTCACAGGTGTTATGAGGTCGGATATTAAGTTTGTGAGCTCATCCTGGAAAACCTGCTACAATGCTCCTTGCTACCAGCCACCTTCCCATCACTCTCCTGGGCCCTGTGGTGCCTGCGGTGAGATTCAGCGGCTAGGCGTGCAGCAGCGCTTTATCCAGGACAAGTTCAGAAACTTAATGGTCAGACCTCATCGACTCTTCTCTACAGGAAGGAGGCTTAGCTGGTTTGGTGAATTCTCCAGGGAAACATTCCGTGAGTGAAGTAACAGACCAGGAGAGCAGCCATTCTTTTCTAAAAACAAACACAGGCAGCCCTGAGTCAGCAAACCTCGTGGAGAGAAACTTGCTCAATATTTTAAATAGTTTTTAAAGAAGGACTTAAGGTCTTAAACTTGACATTAGGGAGGAAGAAAAATCACGTTAAGGAGTAACATACGTGAGACAAATATCAGGCAGCTGAAAATCATGGATAATTTTGACACATTTTAAATTGTAATTTTCAGGGCAGCGCCTGTGGCTCAAAGGAGTAGGGCGCCTGCGGCCCCTGTGGCTCAACAGGCTAAGGCGCCAGCCACGTACACCTGAGCTGGTGGGTTCAAATCCAGCCCGGGCCTGCCAAACGACAATGATGGCTGCAACCAAAAAATGGCCAGGCATTGTGGCGGGCGCCTGTGGTCCCAGCTACTTGGGAGGCAGAGGCAGGAGACTTGCTTGAGCCCAGGAATTGGAGGTTGCTGTGAGCTGTGATGCCACAGCACTCTATCCAGGGTGACAGCTTGAGGCTCTGTCTCAAAAAATAAATAAATAAATAAATAAATAAATAAATAAATAAATAAATAAATACAAGCGTAGTGGCTCATGCCTGTAATCCTAGCACTCTGGGAGGCTGAGGCGGGTGGATTGCTTGAGCTCACGAGTTCGAGACTAGCCTGAGCAAAAGTGAGACCCTGTCTCTACTAAAAATAGAAAAACTGAGGCAAGAGGGTTGCCTGAGCCCAAGAGTTGGAGGTTGCTGTGAGCTATGATGCCATGGTACTTTACCCAGGGTGACAGCTGGAGACTCTGTCTCAAAAAAAACCCCAAAAAACAAAAAAACAAAAACAGGGTGGTGCCTGTGGTTCAGCGAGTAGGGCGCCGGCCCCCCCGAAGGTGGCAGGTTCAAACCCGGCCTCGGCCAAACTGCAAAACAAAAAAATAGCCGGGTGGTGTTGGGCTCCTGTAGTCCCAGCTACTCAGGAGGCTAAGGCAAGAGAATCGCCTGAGCCCAGGAGTTGGAGATTGCTGTGAGCTGTGTGATGCCACAGAACTCTACAGAGGGTGATAAAGTGAGACTCTGTCTCTACATTAAAAAAAAAAAAA
>CAUYRH010147022.1:0-18555 GCA_963574655.1 Perodicticus potto | reverse complement strand
AAGAAGACAGGCGCACGGCCTTCAGACACATGAAAAAATGCTCACTATCCTTAATCATCAGAGAAATGCAAATCAAAACTACCTTGAGATATCATCTAACTCCAGTAAGATTAGCCCACATAACAAAATCCCAAAACCAGAGATGTTGGAGTGCATGTGGAGAAAAGGGAATGCTTTTACATTGCTGGTGGGAATGCAAACTAATATGTTCCTTTTGGAAAGACATTTGAAGAATACTCAGAGATCTAAAAATAGACCCGTCATTTGATCCTTTACTTGGTATATACCCAGAAGACCAAAAATCACATTATAACAAAGATATCTGTACCAGAATGTTTATTGCAGCCCAATTCATAACTGCTAAGTCATGGAAGAAACCCAAGTGCCCATCGATCCACGAATGGATTAATAAATTGTGGTACATGTATACCATGGAATGCTATGTATCCTTAAAGAAAGATGGAGACTTTACCTCTTTCATGTTTACATGGATGGAGCTGGAACATATTCTTCTTAGCAAAGTATCTCAAGAGTGGAAGAAAAAGTATCCAACATAGTCAGCCTTACTATGAAACTAATTTATAGCTTTCACATGAAGGCTATAACCCAATTATAGCACAAGAATATAGGGAAAGGGGCAAGGGAGGGGAGGGGAGGGTGAGGGTAGGTGGAGAAAGGGTAAATGGTGGGATCACACTTATGGAGCATCTTAGAAGGGTACAGGTGAAACTTACTAAATGCAGAATGCAAATGTTTTCATACTAATAAATGAGAAAATCCCATGAAGGTTATGTTGAACAGTTGGATGAAACTATTTCAGATTGTATATGAAGCCAGCACATTGTACTCCATGACTGCACTAATGTACACAGCTATGATTTAATAAAAAATAAATAAATATGGCTCGGCACCTGTGGCTCAACGGGCTAAGGCACCAGCCACATACACCTGAACTGGCAGGTTTGAATCCAGCCTGGGCCCGCCAAACAACAATGACAGCTGCAACCAAAAAATGGCCGGGCGTTGTGGCAGGCGCCTGTAGTCCCAGCTACTTGGGAGGCGGAGACAAGAGACTCGCTTGAGCCCAGGAATTGGAGGTTGCTGTGAGCTGTGATGCCACAGCACTCTACCCAGGGCGACAGCTTGAGGCTCTGTCTCAAAAAAATAAAAAAATAAATAAATAAATAAATAAATAAATAAATAAATAAATAAAAATAAATTTAAAAAAAAGAATAGCGATCATAAATATTCTTTGAATGTTAGGCAAATTTTGGTTCTTATAGAATTAAGTATATAGAAAAGCTTTCCAGCCCCAGATAATCAATTGTATGCTTCATATCAAAATACCTGTGATGTAATTAGGGTTACGGCTCAACTGTGTTGTGTGAACAATATTGTGGTGTTGGTGGTAGGCACCATTTGAGAGGTAGAGTCTATGGCCCTGAAACTAAGCTTATTTGACTGTCAAATAGGGAGTTAAATCAGTGCTCTCAGTGCTTCTAGCATCGGCAGTAAATTAGCTGGGTTTAGCAATCGTCAATGGGTAGTGTTTGCCCCACATTTCCTTACACAAATAAGTCAGTCACTTATATTGTATTTAAACTCAAGGATTATTCTGTTCTAAGAATCCCTACTGGCTCGGCGCCTGTGGCTCAACGCCTGTGGCTCAACAGGCTAAGGCGCCAGCCACGTACACCTGAGCTGACGGGTTCGAATCCAGCCTGGGCCTGCCAGACAACAATGACGGCTGCCACCAAAAAATGGCCAGGTTGTTGTGGCGGGCGCCTGTAGTCCCAGCTACTTGGGAGGAGGAGGCAAGAGACTCGTTTGAGGCCAGGAGTTGGACGTTGCTGTGAGCTGTGCTGCCACGGCACTCTCTCCAAGGTGACAGCTTGAGACTGTCTCAAAAAAAAAAAAAAAAAAAAAAAATCCGTACTGAGGCACCCTTCAAAGAACTGCAACAGTGAAAACACTCAGCCAATGCAAAAGCAAAACTATCTGAGACCTACCAGTGGCCCAGGGTCATTAGTGGTAAGTAGTGACCAGGAAGCAGCCCACCATCCCAGAGATGTTTCTGACCAATCGCTCAGCCGAACAAGCCAGGATTGAGGCTCTGGTTTTGTTCTGTTTACTCTTAAAGTTTGAGTTTACTACTAAAGTTTGATACCTAGAATTATCTTGCCTACCACCAGTAGCATGAATACCTTTCACAGGTACGTCCATGAGTAATGCCCTGTTGACATGTTGGAGGCATGTTGGACAGCATGTTAGAGTTGGCATTCTCTATGATGGCAAAATGAGTGAGCAAACACTTGACACAGCCTTGCTCTCAGCTGGGATTTCCTGTATTCTTCAAATACAGGTACCATGTTTCCCATTTAATCCCAATATCTTATCTAAATGCATTCAAAAGTTAGGCAAAATTCCTATTCCTTTTTGGCTTCTGAAAATATATTTTTTCATACACAGAACAAAACACTTTCACGACAAACTCATAAATGAAGCCTATTTATAACTGCACTCTCCACTGGAAAAACACGACCACTGACACTCCTTGGAGCTTACCTCCGGAGCACTGATCTGTCTCTTCAGTTCTAAAGTGGGTAGAAGGCTCAGGAGGGGTTAGCTTTTAGTCTCCTTTCCCCAAGATCTGCCAAGCAACTTAGAAGAATCCCCCTTTTGTCTGAGTCAGAGCTGGTGGACTATAAGCTTCTTATAATCCTGGAGTTTTCGGCTCAGCGCCTGTGGCTCAACAGGCTAAGGCGCCAACCACATACACCTGAGCTGGCGGGTTCGAATCCAGCCCGGGCCCGCCAAACAACAATGACGGCTGCAACCAAAAAATGGCCGGGCGTTGTGGCGGGCTCCTGTAGTCCCAGCTACTTGGGAGGCAGAAGCAAGAGACTAGCTTGAGTCCGGGAATTGGAGGTTGCTGTGAGCTGTGATGCCACAGCACTCTATCCAGGGTGACAGCTTGAGGCTCTGTCTCAAAAATAAATAAATAAATAAAAAATCCTGGAGTTTTTTAAAGAATTCAAGGATTACAATCCTTGGGTTCTTCAGCGATCTCTGATTTTCCTTATATGGGAAACAACAGACAACAAACGGTATGTGAATTACCTGTATGCTATAAGGTGTATTGTGCAAACAAATTAAAAATACCTCCTAGCCTCAATTTTATAAAGAACACCTGTGAAAAACAAACAGCTAATATTGTACTCAGTGGTGGAAGACTAAAAGCTTTCCTCCTAAACTCCAGAAAGGCAAGAGTGTCTCCACTTGTCTTCAACATTGTGGTGGAGAGTCCAGCTAGGGAAGTTAGTAAAGAGAAAGAAAGAAAAGGCATTCATATTAGAAAGGAAGAAGTAAAACTATTTCTGTGTTTATGACATGATCATGCACATAGAAAATCCTAGGGAATCCTCAAGTAAACCCAGAAAACTACTAGCTCCAATAAGTTTGGAAAAGTTGTAGGATACAAGCTTGTTATAAAAATGTGATCTGTATTTCTATATATTAATAATGAATAATCTAAAAATGAAATTAAGGCCAGGTATGGTGCCTCACGCTTATAATCCTGGCCCTCTGAGAGGCCGAGGAGGGGCGATCCCTCAAGCACCAGAGTTAGAGACCAGCCTAAGCAAGAGGGAGACCCCACCTCTACTAAAAATAGAAAAATTAGCTGGGTGTTTCGGCAGGAGCCTGGAGTCCTAGCTATTTGGGAAGCCGAGGCAAGAGGATCTCTTGAATCCAAGAATTTGAGTTTCTGTGAGGCAGGTTGATGCCACTGCACTCTAGCCTGGGGCAACAGAGCAAGATTCTGTCTCAAAAATAAATAAATAGGCCGGGCACAGTGGCTCACACCTGTAATTCTAGCACACTGGGAGGCCGAGGTGGGTGGATTGCCTGAGCTCACAGGTTCAAGACCAGTCTAAGTCAGAGAGAGACCTTGTCTCTAAAAATAGTTGGATATTGTGGTGAGCACCTATAGTCCCAGCTACTTGGGAGGCTGAGGCAAGAGAATCACTTGAGCCCAAGAGTTTGAGGTTGCTGTGAGCTATGTCACAGCACTCTACCAAAGGGTGACAAAGTAGGACACTGTGTCAAAACAAATTAAAAAAATAAAAATAAACAAATACAATTAAAATGACATGAAGAAAAAATTCCATTTCCAATATGAATAAGAATGAAATATTTCATAATACATTTAACAAAAAAGTACAGACTTATACACTGAAAACCATAAAACATTGTTGAAAAAAATTAAAGGAGACCTACCTAAATGAAAAGACAGTTAGGTTTATGGATTGGAATGTTTAATATTGTTACAATGACAGCACTCTTCAAACTGATTTACAGAGCCAAAGCTTTCCCTATCAAATTCTCAGCTGGAGTTTTTGCAGAAAGGATTACACTTATCTTAAATTTCATAGGAAAATGCAAGGGACCCAGAATTCCCAAAATAATGAAAAAAGGGGAAAGTTGGAGGACCCATATTTCCCAATTTCAAAACTTCCTGCAAAGCTATGGTACCCAGCATTGTGTGGTACTGACTTAAGGATAAACATAAAGATCAATGGAATAAAACTAAGAGTCCTGGGGTGGCGCCTGTGGCTCAAAGGAGTAGGGCGCCAGCCCCATATGCCAGAGGTGGTGGGTTCAAACCCAGCCCCGGCCAAAAACCACAAAAAAAAAAAAAAAAAAAAATTGAGGGTCCTTAAGTAGACTCCAATATTTATAGACAATTAGTTTTTGACAATAATCTTTTTGATAATAGTCTTTTTCAACAAATGGTGCTGGGACAACTGGATATCCACTTGCACAAGAATAATGTTAGATTCTCACCTTACACTCTATCCAAAACTGATCCAAATGTAAGAGATAAACTATAAAACTCTCCGAACAAAACACAGGTGTAAATCTTACTGACCTTGGATTAGACAATGGTTTCACAGATATGACACCAACAGCACCAACAACAAAATAAAAAAACAGGTAAATTAGGGCGGCACCTGTGGCTCAGTGAGTAGGGCACTGGCCCCATATACTGGAGGTGGCGGGTTCAAATCCAGCCCTGGCCAAAAACAAACAAAAAAAAACAGGTAAATTGGACATCATTGAAATAAAAAACTTCAAAGGAGACTTTCAAGAAAACGAAAAGGCAGCTCTAGGATGGGAGAAAACATTTGTAAATCACGTGTCTGATAAGAGGCTTGTATCCAGAATATGTAAAGAACTTTTACAACTCAACAATAAAAGAAAAAACCGAGTTTAAAAATGGCAAAAAGATTTAACTTCTCTAGAGAAAATATACAAATGGCTATTAAACATAAGAAATGTGTTTGATTATAGAATGGCTATGGTCACAAACTCAACATGTTTGGATGAAGATGTGCAGAAACTGGAACCTTTATACGTTGCTCCTGGGAATGTAAAATGGTACAGCCACTTTGGAAAGTGGTTTGTCAAAAAGTTGAACATAGAATTACCACATGACTCAGTGTTTCTCTTCCTACGCACATCCCCCAGAAAAATGAAAAAACATGTGCGGACAAAATTTTCACATGTGGCTCAGCGCCTGTGGCTCAATGGGCTAAGGCGCCAGCCACGTACACCTGAGCTGGCAGGTTCGAATCCAGCCCGGGCCCGCCAAACAACAATGACAGCTGCAACCAAAAAATGGCCGGATATTGTAGTGGGCACCTGTAGTCCCAGCTACTTGGGAGGTGGAGGCAAGAGACTCTCTTGAGCCTAGGAATTGGAGGTTGCTGTGAGCTGTGGATGCCACGGCACTCTATCCAGGGTGACAGCTTGAGGCTCCGTCTCAAAAAAAAAAAAATTTTTTCACATGCATATTCATAGCAGTGTTATTCAAGTATTCATAACAGTCAAAAAGGGAAAACCACTCAAGTATCCCTCAGCTGATGAGTATAAAAAGAAAGGTGGCATATCCATACGATGGACTTTTATTCAGTCAATGATGGATATGTGCTGACGCTTGATGAACCTTAAGCCCTTTGGGCTAAGTAAAAGAAACCAGACGAAAAAAGGGTCACACTTTTAAATGAAATCACCAGAGTAGGCAAATCCGTAGACACAAAGTAGGTTAGTACCTGCCAGGGTGTGAGTTGGAGCAATGGGATAGTGACTGCTGATGGATGCAGAGTTTCTTTAAGGAGTGACAGAATTGCTCTGGAATTAGTGGTGATAGCTACACAACTTGGCGACGGTACTCAAAATCACTAACTGTGCACTTTAAAAGGGTGAACTTTATGGTATGTGAATTGTACCCCAATTTTTAAAAAGTGTCTTCACCTTCACATTGAATCACATCTGCACGCAGAGACACACGTGTTTATAGATCGTTCCAACTGAGTTAGATTTTGTGGAAAGATAACACAAGAGGGTTTCACAGCTTAGCTAGACTTTTTAGAAGAGGAAATTGAAAGCAATGACACCAATCCAGTCGTTATTCTGGATTTGTGAGACAGGCTCCTATTTCCAGATGTTCCAAACTAGGCTGCAGGTTGCATTATGTGTCCTTTCAAAAAAGACACGCTAAGACCCTGATCCCCAGGAAGGCAGAACGGGGACTTACTTGGAAATAAGGTCTTCACACAGGTAACCGAGTTAAGATGACATCATCAGGTGAGCTACGATCCAGTGTAACTGGTGTCCTTATAAAAGGGAGAAGTTTGGACTCACAAAGAGACACCAGGAGAGCACGATGTGAATGAAGATGAGGGCTGGAGTGATGTGTGGACAAGCCCAGACCACTGCAGCTGGAAAGATTCTGCCCTGCGTGTTCTATGAACCGTACATCTCACTACTTCTGCCACAGTCAAAGCAAATCCAAGGCCATCTCCGAATTCAGGAGAGGAGAATGACTCAGGCTCTCGGCGGGAAGAATTTCAATGGACGTGTGTCCAGACTAAATCTTCTGCCTATGGACTGGCATGTGGAGCCAGGGAAAACGCCCCTGGGTGCTTGGCCTGTGGTATGTAGGTCACTACGAAAGTTTTGAGACAGACCGTGTCCATTATTTCACTTCCAAGAAGCGCAGTTGACAGCATCCTTTCCGATTTCCACCCCTGCAAGGTTCCACTTCCTCGGCTTATCGGGGCTGCTGGGAGCGCCACTTGTTTCTGTCACTGAGGTTTTATGTTTCTCGATTTTAGTATATCTCAAAACTTTAGGAATGAGGCACGTATTTCTTGTCCTGGGGAGTTGCCATGGAGGCTCTGAGGAGGACTGACTCCCAGGAGGATGCTGATTTCGGCAGTGGCAGGAGGGGAGACAAAGGCAGCTGGGGCCGGACAGCCCATGTCTCAAAGGCAGCAGGCGGGAAGGAGCATCTCTGGAGACTTGTGCTCGAGGCTCTGTGCAGCCGCCCCTGGACGCAGTGCGGAGGGTATTGATGGTCAGAGGCGCGCTGGGAAGACCCAGAGCCCGATTGCGAATGGGGAGCGGGGTCTGGGAAGGGCAAGGGACCTTCAGGATGGTCTGAGAGCTGCCAACCAGGGGGATGAGGATGCTGGACACCTGTGCCCAGGGAGAGGGGGCAGGGGCACTGAGGAACAAGGCCCTCCTGCTGCCTACGCCGCTGCTGGAGCTGCTGAACAGAACCAAAGCATCAGGTGCAATATTCTTTAATTCATTTCATTCCATCAGTCTAGTTTTTAGCGTAATTTCAGTGTTAAATAGACTTCTGGGTTTTGCGACAGTCTTAGCCTAGGTCCCCCAAGAATTGACCCTAAGACAGAGATAAGAGGGCAAAGGTGTATTTTGAGGCGACTTTAGGAAACATTCATTGGTGGCAGGAGCAGCGGGGAGAGGGAGAAGGGAGGAAGAGAGCCAGTGACTGGGCCGTGCCAAGTTTGCGGAGGCTGCTCTGGCGTGATCGTCAGCAAGCTGAGATTTCCGCAGGCTGAGGGATCTCATTTCCCCTTGTCTGAATCATTAATAATGTCCCAATCCCATTAACGCTTCCCAACAGCCTGAGGTGCAGTTCCATAAAAATGTCCACTTGGTTTTAGCAGCAACACAGGGTTTGCAATGATTTGGGTGCGCTGACACCTCAGAGAACGAAAAAAAGAAAAGAAATAGGGAAGAGACAGAAGAGAAGAATTCTCAGGTTTGAAATGCAGGAGAGGAGATAGGAAAGAGGGATGGAAAGAAAGAAATGATAAAAAAAAAGAAGAAGAAGAAGAAGAACATTACCAAGAAAGTGTCATTTGATCAGAGCCTTGGCACGGGGAGGTGCCCTTTTGACTTGGGTATTGTTTTGAACTGGATTCCCTCGGAAAGTGATCTCCAGGTAAGGACTGGAGTGCTGAGAGTGGATGTGAGAAGCAAACTTAAGGGATCAGGGAAGGCAAAGCAGAAGTCGAGTGAGTGTGGAGCGGGTGACAGCACGTGAGCTGAATCTGGAAGGGAGTCGGGTGGGGGAGAGAAACTATTCGCATCTGGGAAAGAGGGAACAGTGCAGCCGACAGCCCTGGGGTGGGGGGTGCAGCCAGAGGCTGGGGTGGCCCGGGACTGGCCATGGCCGGCCACGGCAGGATTTTGAAGGAGAGGTGGTGCAATCTGAATCCTTTTCAAGGCATTATAATCACGTGGGGTCTGGGGTAAGGGCAGGAATAGCTTCATCTCTATCCTTCCTATGAATATCTAAGTGTGCTTATTTTAGGGACAGTTACAATGGAAGGAACTTGTAGAAGCTGGCCAGAGGAGCAATTTGAAAAGAGCCAAGGGTGCCTTCACATGGAAATACACACCACAAGAACCTCTTTGCACCGTAGCCTAGCTGCACCCCCAGAGAAAGCGAGACGCTGACTTTAAGCAGCAGGCTGTTTGGTATCTAAAATGTCCTCATTTAGCCGGGCGTTGTGGCGGACGCCTGTAGTCCCAGCTGCTCGGGAGGCTGAGGCAAGAGAATCGCCTAAGCCCAGGAGTTGGAGGTTGCTGTGAGCTATGTGACGCCACAGCACTCTACCGAGGGCGATAAAGTGAGACTCTGTCTCAACAAAAATAAAAAAATAAAAAAATAAAATGTCCTCATTAATCAGCCCGAAGGAGAAAACTGGCATTTGATGAACTCCTCTGGGTTGGGCTCTCGAGATTGTTTCATTGTCACCAAACCCCTTCAGGGGCAGGGATTAAGTTATGGATCCTCTGGGGCTCTTTGTCCCACTGACCAGGCCTTGGTTGGGGGAATGGGAAGGGGCAGATCTGACTGGTTCCAACGGGAACTTTTCGTTGGGCTTTATCTCTGGCTGCTCATGGCCAGCAACTACAGTGAAGTTCTGAGATGGAGACCCACACAGATAAAATACATGCCCTGAATGCCCCTAAATGGAGCAGCTGTTCAGTGAATTCTGGTAATCCACTCCAGGGAATTTCCTATGGCCATTTAAAATGTAGCTATCGTGTTGACCTAGCAGAAATGCTTTGGAGAAAAATAAAAGAAAATAAAAATTGAACACCTGCTGTGATAACAAATACACACTTTTAAGAAAATAGGCAAGGAAAAAAAAATCAGGAAGACATGAAAATGATGAGAGTGTAAGCGTGATCAAATTCAGATGTTATTAATAGGTGTAGTTTTTTTTACTAAATTGCTTTAACCAGTCCCTTAATGCCATCAGATCTTTGATTAAACCAAACAACACTATTCACTGGGGGAAAGTATCCCTATTCAATAAAGGGTGCTGGGAGAACTGGATAACCGTATGTAAAAGTCTGAAACTGGAGCTACACCTCTCACCACTTAGAAAAATGGACTCAAGAAGGATAAAAGATTTAAATTTAAGACATGAAACTATTAAAACCCTAGAAGAAAGTATGGGGAAAACTCTTGAGGATGTTGGCCTGCAGAAAGATTTTATGATGAAGACTTCAGTGGTAATCGCAACAACAAAAAACAATAAACAAATGGGACTTAATTAAACTGAAAAGTTTCTGCACAGTTAAAGACACAACAATTAAAGCAAATACACAACCTTCAGAATGGGAAGCAGTGCACGTTATGAATCTGACAAAGAGGTGATAACTAGAATCTACAAAGAACTCAAATTAATCAACAGAAAAAGAAGAGAAAATAATCCCACCTATCACCGGGCAAGAAGGATGAACAGAACCCTCTCTGAAGAAGAAAGAGGAATGGCCAACAAACATATGAAAAAATGCTCATCATCCCTAATCATCAGAGAAATGCAAATCAAAACCACCGTGAGATATCACCTAGCCCCAGTGAGAATACCCCACATCACAAAGTCCCAGAGCTGCAGATGCTGGCGTGGATGTGGAAAGAAGGGAACACTCCTACACTGCTGGTGGGATTGTACACTGATACAGCCTCTTTGGAAGGAAGTATGGAGAATCCTCAAGAACTCAAAATAGACTTTGCATTTGATCCCAGAATCCCATTTCTAGGCTTCTACCCAGAAGAAAAAAAGATCATTTTATCATAAGGAATTTTGCACTAGATTATTTACCGCAGCTCAGTTTAAAATTACCAAGGTGTGGAAACCTAAATACGCATCAACCCAGGAATGGATTAATAACCTGTAGTATGGTCAGCTCCTGTGGCTCAGTGAGAAGGGCGCTGGCCCCATATACCAAGGGTGGTGGGTTCAAACTCGGCCCTGGCCAAACTGCAACAAAAAATAAATAAATAAATAAAAATTAAAAAAAATAATAACCTGTAGTATATGTATACCACAGAATACTATTCAGCCATAAAAAAGATGGAGACTTTGCTTCTATTATATTAAGCTAGATGGAGTTGAATACCCTTGTTAGTAAAATATCACAAGAATGGAAAATCAAGTATCCAATGTACTCAACACATAAGAAACAGACAAGAAAAAATCAATGTAAGTGAGGGGGGAGGGAGGGGAGGCGGAGAGGAAGGAGAATTGGTGTGCTCCCACTGAATGGGCACAATGTGAGGGTGTATGGCACACCTCCTGGGTTCGGGACACAGCTGCAACAGGAACCTTACCTAACAAATGCCAACATTGTATCCTAACTGTACCCTGGTATTAATCTGAAATTAAAAAAATAAAAATAAACTGTTTTGAAGTTCTAGCTTCTTTGATTTCTTTATTGCTACAAGAGAAAGTTTGGTTTCTGAGAATTGATAGAGTTTCATAAGCAAGACATTTTTTTTTACTAGTGTTTTTAGTTCCTTTATGTTTCAAATGAGTTTTGGGTGTTCACACTGAGGCTAGAGCTGGCTTCCTAAGTGGCCTTGAATTGGTATCACAGACGGTGGGTCTTATCTCAACACCAGTAAGTTAGCAACTGTAGTTTCAAAGTAGGAAGAAAAGAAAATAGAAAGCTTAGCAGATTTGGTAAGATATACTGACCAAAACTTTGTAACTTTCTATCGTCTTGATGGCATTCCTTTTGAGTTTCTGTCCCTGAAACCATGAAATCTCCTTGCAGCCACAAGGTAAGTAGAAAGCCTTGCATCAGCTGTTTGTCCAGAGAAGACAAAATAAGCAATACTCCACCACAGACCACGCCCAAGGCACCACTCCCATCCCCGCATCCCCCCTGCACACAAGGCTGGCAGAATGATCAGCATTAACCTCTAGGGTTGTTATGCTACCAAAATCCTTGCTCTGGGTGGGGGGCTTATTACTGTTTTTTGACCATTGGATAATGTACTAGCATGATTGCTCACTGCCCTTGCTGCCCCGCGCCCACCCCAAACGTAAAATGATGCTCAACCCCCCCCCTCACATATTATTCATTTCACCTCCAGAAACCCCCAGACCCTGCTGGTCTGGGAGGTGGATTTGAGGCAGTCCATCCCCCACCGCCCACTTTGATGGGCCCTCTACAATAAACCCCTTCTTTGACAAACCTCACTTTCTCACTCATTGGCTTTCTGTGCAGGAAGCGACAGTGGGCCCCCCTTGTGCATTTGTTAGCCGTTTGTCTGAGATTCTAGAAGGCTCCAGTGGGTCCTAACTTCTCTCCAGTGTCTGGAAGCCAGGACTCAAAGGCTCCTGTGATCCACGTGGGAGGCCCATGTTTGAGGCACTCTGCCCCTTTCAAGGTTCCTGGGAACAATACAACAATTTCCTGGCAATAATCACTAGTCATCAGCAAATTAGACTAACAAAGATACATGATAATGTCTTTCCTCCTTCCTTTTCCTTTTTCTTCAGAAATTTAGTCAAACAGGAATTTCAAAGGTCACCTTGATTGCCACAGAATTTTAATACCCTTCTAATAACCTCAGACCCTGCAAACTTAATAGAGGAACGATCCCTGTTAGACAAATGTCATGGGAGGAAATTGAGGTTTGAGTTTTAGCTAAAAGGTAGAGTAAAAAATATGATTTATAAAGGGGTCTGACTTCATATTTAGAAGAAAGGGTTTAAGAGACTTAATTAAGTCCACAGGTTTGAGCCTGTACAAAGAGTACCATTTATTTTGCAGTAAGTCAATGTATATTCTTTGGTGAAACAGTTTATATAATCATTTAGGATCTTAATTTTTCCTTCTTCTAACAGAATTTTTTAAACTTGCTGCCCAATAACCCTGCAACGATAGTTGGGGAGCATGTCATTTATCCAATTTATTTTTGCTGTAATGAACAAGTGCTACTGTGTCACCCCCCCCAAAAGTATTGAATTTATGAAATTTTGATTTTCTACATAAATGTCTCCAATATAAGAATTATAGCTCTTTGTAGCTATTTCTCTTTCCTTGTTCTTCCTTCCTTCTTGACTAAAAATTAAAATAATTATTGGTCACCTATGCTTGCACTACTGTAATTCTTGTAACACTTTAATTATTTATAGGCCAACATTTTTCTTAATTTTTAGTAGGTGAAAGTGTGATTAGCTGCACGGCCCCAGTGTGTTCCCCCTGTCCTCTCCTGCCCTGCCTTTCTCTTCTGGTAAATGGGAATGTGGGAAACTATGGCAGGATTCAGGGACTCTAACGAGCAGCCATCATCAGTCAATGCTCTAATTAAACTGGTCTCTCATGAACTGTGGCATTCCAGCCCCACAGCTTCCACCACACTCTTTGATGGAGCTAGTGTGTGACTTTTCTAACAACCTTAGTTATAAAAAGCAGACCCCAGGGCAAGCTGACCTGTGCTCATGGCGACAGCATTTTGGCCTCCCTGAGAGGCCGCCTGGTCCCTGATCTGTTTGGAGCTGAGCTGGCTCATCTCCCCTGTCTTCTTTTCCTGGCTGTGAGGTTGAACACTGCCGGCATCTAGGTGACTGTGATTAGGAGGATGTTGCAGGAAGACGAGGCCCAATGGAGAGAAAGAGCACCCAAACACCACATTTATAAGAGGAGGGGCTTTATTCACTGGCCGGGAGCTTACGGCATAGAATTCCAAATGGCTGCACTCCCCAACTGACTTGGTCTTTCCTTTTTTATCTATAGTCAAAAAGTTCCAACCCATAGGTGTCTTTTTTATTGGCCAGTTTGAATTAAGCAGGAGATGCTATTCCAGCCCCCACAGAACTACAGGATTTCACAGAATTAGAAATTTCCAAGTTCTAGGAAGTCAAGTTTAAAAATTCCCAAGAGCCGAGTCCGCATGGAGAGGACCCTGCAGGTGTATCCTTGTGGTCTCCTTGAGAAGACCTGTTCCTCCTAGACCTCACCCTTCTCAGGTAGCTTCTCTCAAGGAAACATTACTAGGAGTTGTCTTTGCCAAGGTCAGCTGTCTCCCTGGCTGCTCATGGGCCTCAGCTTCCCTGCCATTGTACTGTCGTGACCTGAGGTTGACCACTCACCCACAATCCAACCCCAACCCAACCTCTTTCAGACTTTTTCCTGCCCAAGCAATGACTCAACCCTTGATATTTTCTTTTCTTTTCTTTTCTTAGAGATAGTCTCACTTTGTCGCCCTCGGTAGAATGCTATGGCATCACAGCTCACAGCAACCTCCAGCTCCTGGGCTTAGGTGATTCTCTTGCCTCAGCCTCCCTAGAGGCTGGGACTATAGGTGCCCGCCACAATGCCCGACTACATTTTTGTTGCAGCTTGGCTGGGGGCCAGGTTTGAGCCTACCAATCCTTGGTATATGGGGCTAGCGCCTTACTCACTGAGCCACAAGCACCGCCCATAACCTTGATATTTTCTTTTTTTTTTTTTTTTTGGGCCAGGGCTGGGTTTGAACCCGCCACTTCCAGCATATGGGGCTGGCGCCCTATTCAATGAGCCACAGGTGCTGCCCAACCTTGATATTTTCAAATGAGGGTTTGGGTGATATAAAGTGAAGTAGAAGAGACATTTTCATTAAAAAATAAAAATACAAAACTATCTTTTCACCCCAATTCACTTTTCCTCCAGTGTGCAAGCACAGGTGTGTGTCAGTTTCTTGCTAGGAAACAATTAGACTTTCCACGGAATTTAATGGAGGGACCTCTGCAGGGGGAGCAGGTGAGAATAATAGGGTCTGGAGAAGTGCTGGAGCCAAGACCAGTGAGGAGTCATCATCCAGACCTAAAGAGAAGGAGAGTAGGAGCAGTGTCTCAGGAGCCTAGTGAGAACTGCTCCAGGGAGAGGGGCCTCCTGGGGTGCTGGTGGTGGAGGGATGCAGCCAGGCCAGAAAACATAGTCCAGAGCATGGAGGATAAGAGGAGGAAAGAGCCCAACCTCTCTCTCCCACAGCCCTCACTCTCCGGCTGGTGCCTGCTGAACTCCAACCAGAATCAAGAGAACAAGGTAAGGGAGACCCTACCTTGTTTCTCTTACATACACAGGCAACTTTTCATGCAAGATCTTGAGGTTACTTTCATTGATTAAGAATCTCAAGAGGGGCTCGGCACCTGTGGCTCAACGGGCTAGGGTAGGGCACCAGCCACGTACACCTGAGCTGGCGGGTTCGAATCCAGCCCGGCCCGCCAAACAACTATGACGGCTGCAACCAAAAAATGTCTGGGCGTTGTGGAGGGCACCTGCAGTCCCAGCTACTTGGGAGGCGGAGGCAGGAGACTTGCTTGAGCTCAGGAATTGGAGGTTGCTGTGAGCTGTGAGGCCGCAGCACTCTATACAGGGTGACAGCTTGAGGCTCTGTCTCAAAAAAAAAAAAAAGAATCTCAAGAGGGGCTGGGCATGGTGGCTCATGCCTATAATCCCAGCACATTGGAAGGCTAAAGCAGATGGCTTGCTTGAGCTCAGGAGTTCAAGACCAGCCTGAGCAAGAGTGAGATCCCCATCTCTACTAAAAATAAAATACCTGCGCATTGTAGTGAGTACCCATAGTCTCACCTACTTAGGAGGCTAAGGCAGGAGGACCACTTGAGCCAAGGAGTTTGAGGTTGCTGTGAACTATGGTGATGCCGCAGCCTTCTACCCAGGACAACAGACTATGATGAATGTCTCATCCCCGTCTCAACTGCATTTGAGCTGTTAGTGTAGGAGAAATAGCTGTTCAGCCACCCACCCATAGAGGTCGTTAAATGAGGCTGAAGTTAAACTGGCATTTACAGCCTTAGGCAAGTTAGTGAACTTATCTGATAAAAATTTTTATTTAGCCATGTAGCTTTTCACCTGTCTTCTAGTGTCGAACTGGAAGTGCAACCTGGTTTAATAATTGATGACTACAGAACACTATTGAAATTACAAGTAGAATTGTTCAAAATTAATATAGTGTTGCAAAACATCACATTTCCTTTGGCCACTTGAGATCAAGGGATTTTTAAAGCAAGTTAAGCAAGGGTTGGAATTTCAGCTCAGTTTCAGTTTTCCTATTTTGTCTAATACAAAATATGTGCCTTAATTATCAAGGCTTTTTGAGTTCTGTAGAAGAACTAATGTAGTTAAAGGCGTGAGAGACACAGACATAATGTTGGGCAAGAGAAGTCAAGCCCCAAAAGCTACATATTGCAGGATTGTACATGTACGAAGTTCAGAAACAAACAAAAAGACTTTGCTGATGACAGTCAGAACGGTGGCTACTTCTAGGGGTTATTGAAGAGGGCACGGGACAGACTTGAGGTGTTTGAGATATTTTATGTCTTGGTGGTCCCATGGGCATAAATATATGTAAAGTTTATCAAGCTATATATTTGCTACTTTTGTCCTTTGCTGTCTGTGAGTTATCACTAAAATAAGAGAGAGTAAAAAAGAATTGAGCACAAAAACCACCTGGTACACAGTGGTAGCTTAAGGCTCCTATTTTGCAAATAATTCATCTATAATTTAGAATTATTATCTAATATTTCAGGGACCCTGAAAACAAAGAAAGATAATCCATAAATACTTTGATTTATACTTAGAGAAAAAGATTTAAATACTAATAAATCAATTGGTTGTATATTAATCTCTCAGAATGAATAATAATAAAGAGGCATGATCTTCACTAACCCTGATTTATTTCTCAGCCATACTCTCACTGTCGAACTTACTAGATGTTTTGGGTCATATAAGAATCTTCCATGGTGCCATATATTTTAATTACCTTGTTATATATAATGTCTATGTTTAAGTACAAATAATTGTTCTATATTTTCTTGTATATATTTATTCGGATATTACCTTTTGAGGAAAAGGTAAATTAACATTGCACTTTTTTTTTGCAGTTTTTGGCTGGGACTAGGTTTGAACCCAACAGCTCTGTTGCATGGGGCCGGCACCCTACTCCTTTGAGCCATAGGCACCGCCCTTAACATTGTGCTTTTAATCTATTTTCTTTGCTTTTACTTGAGACAGAGTCTTACTTTGTCACCTTAGTTATGTGGCGTCATAACTCACTGTAACCACAAACTCTTGGGCTCAAACACCAGCTATACACCAACACTTAAGCTGAGGTCTCGCAGTGCCTTGGCATCAGCCTTGCTCACAGCAACCTCAAACTCTCAGGCTCCAGTGGTCCTCCTGCCTCAGCCTCCCCAGTAGCTGTGACTACAGGCACCCACCACAAAGCCCAGCTAGATTTCTATTTTTAGTAGAGACAGGGGTCTTGTTCTTGCTCAGGCTGATCTTGAACTCCTGAGCTCAAGGGATCCACCCACCTCAGCCTCCCAGACTGCTGGGATTACAGGTGTGAGTCATCATGCCCAGTCTTAATCTACTTTCAAAAAAATTTTTTTTCATGGTTTTCTGTAAAACATTGTCTGTGTTACTAAAAATAAATCTATTTGTTGTTGGATGGGGAAAAAAGCTTGACAAATTATTAAATTACTCTTGAAGTAGTAACTATTGTGATTTCTTTTGCAGTAATCCATGTGAAAGAAAAGAAGTGTCACATCCCCTATATTAGCAGTAGACCAAGAACAGTTGTTAATAAAACCTGTGCACAGAGAAGGCTGGACAGTATTATGCTTATTTTCAGTTGCGTGCACAATGTCTCCAGTCTTTATTTTAACTTCTGCCCTAAATAAAGTTTAGACATGTAAGAAAACAAGGAAGTTAACTGATAAAGATCCTATCACCACGTCTAAAGCTTAGTAGCTGATTCTGTCTGTAGACATCATAAAAATCATGGTCATTTTGGATGAATTCCAACACCTGGATCGGACAAGTCACCGTTTCCCCAAACCCCACGTTGTGTTCCCAGAGGCTGAATGACTTATAGCGGTCACTGCTGGCACTCTGCCCAGATTTCCTTAGATGCCCTTTCACTGTGTTCATGTCCCACCCCACAACTCCCTGCCAGCCCCCCAAACATTGGTGTTCTTTTGTTTCCCACTGCCTAACCTACAACCATTTTTTGAAGCTATGTTCTTTAGCTACTGGAATAATGTCTGCACAAATATGAACATTCTGTACAAATAGCTGAAGTGTTGGGAAGTTATTCTCCTCTGGTGACAGCTGCATGGTGGAAACCCAGCTCTCTGTCTCAGGGTGAAACTGACCCTGAGGTGTAATTTACACCCCAGAGTACCTTGCAGGTTTGGGCTGATGCCACCTTCTTCAGGACTTTGCTGGTTTCGTCCTTTTCCCTTCCTGCTTCCATACTTCCTTACTTTGGGGGTGGGGAGGGGTGTTACTTCCTCAATAAATCTTAGGGTTTGCTTCTGGGGAACCTGAACTAAGATGACCCCAAACCTGAGTCTGTCAGCTCCATCTTGAGTTTCACAAATGCTGCGTCATGGTAGGTATTTGAGAGGCGCCAGGAGCTGGGCTATTCAGTGTGCTGGGTTTTTCCTCACCCTCTGTTGACTTTTGCAAGAATTCACCACTATTCTAACTATTTATACTCCTTCCACACATTCAATACCTTTGGGCTATCAACTTAATGTTAGCATCAGAATGTAGACATTTGCATGGCAGATGGTACATAACTTCAAAATGGCATTTAGTGCAAAATAGTTACAACCACAAACTACCCATCTTATTTAGCTCTGGAGAGCAGGTGATATAAATATAAATCCTTCTAATCCAAGACTTTCAAACACAGGGTGGTAATTATTGCAAGTGTTATTTTTTTTTTTTTTTTTTGAGACAGAGCCTCAAGCTGTCACCCTGGATAGAGTGCTGTGGCATCACAGCTCACAGCAACCTTCCATTCCTGGGCTCAAGCGAGTCTCTTGCCTCCGCCTCCCAAGTAGCTGGGACTACAGG